>JASGAU010345236.1:0-25883 GCA_030220045.1 Australoheros facetus | reverse complement strand
TCCCCACCAGAGAGGTGACATTCCATGTCCCAATAGCCAGTCTCGATAGCCGGGGATCGGTCCGCCAGGGCCTCCGCCCTTGGCCACCGCCCGACACACAAGACAAACAGAATGCAATGATTTGAAAATCTCATAAATCTATTTTATTCACAATAGAACATAGAGAACGTAAACTCTGAAAATCATCCATTTAAAAAAAGTATTAGCTCATTTTGAATTTGATGGTGGCAACACATCACAAAAAAGTTGGGACAGGGCCATGATTACCACTGTGTTGGGTTTTCTCTTCTTTTATTAACAGTCTGTAAATGTCAGAGTGTCACGTAATCAAAAAACAAACCAAGAACCAAGCAGAGAATACTAAATAAAGAGGAATTTAAAAGTTCAGAAACTCTGTGTCCAAGAAACAGGACAATGATACGGGGAACTGAGGAGACCAGCTACTTGACTTTTGAGAGAGAAATGTGTCCCTATTCTTATGTGATATAGGATTCTGGCTACTTAAAAGTCCTGGGTCTTTTTGTTTTCATTTCATGATGCTCCATACCTTTCATTTTGTGAAAGGTCAGGACTACAGGCAGGTCAGTTCAGCACCACAAAGCCATGCTGTTGTAATATCTGCAATATGTGGTTTAGCATATCTTGCTGAAATATGCAAGGCCTTCTCTGAAAAAGATGTCATCTGGATGGGAGCATATGTTGCTCTAAAACCTGCATATACTTTTCAGCATTGCTGGTACCATTCCACATGTGCAAGCTGCCAGTTCCAAAGGAACAAATGCACCTCCATACCATCAAAGATGCAGGCTTTTGAACTGAGCACTGACAACAAGCTGGATGGTCCCGTTCCTCTTTAGTCCAGAGGATGCGGTGCCAATGTTTTCCAAAAAGGTGGAAAACAAGACAAATTTTGATTTATCCAACCACAGGACAGTGTTCAACTTTGCATCAGTCCATTTTAAATGAGCCTTGGATGCATTTCTGCATCATATTCACTTACGGCTTCTTTGCATGATAGAGCTTTAACCTGCATTTGTGGATGGTACAGTGAACTGTATTCACAGACAGTGATTTCTGGAAGTGTTCCTGAGCCTGTGCAGTGATTTCCAATCATGCCTGTTTTAAATGCAGAGTTGCCTGAGGACCTGAAGGGCATCCAATATTGATTTTCAGCCTTGTCCCTTACGCACAGAGATTCCTCCACATTCTCTGAATCTTTTATTTCCTGCTGTAAATGATGAAATATACAAAGTTGTCACAATTTTATATCAAGGAATTTTATTCTGAAATTGTTCTAATTTTTTTTTTTTTTTTTTTTGCAGATTGGTGAACCTCTGCCCATCTTTACTTCTGAGGAACTCTGAGGAACTCTGCCTCTCTAAGATGCTCTAAGATGCTCTGTTTATATCCAGTCATAACCCGACCTGTTGCCATTTAAACTAATAACTTACAAAATGTTCCTCCACATATTTCTTTTTAGTAATGCTTACTTTTCCAAACTTTTGTTACCCCATCCTAACTTTTTTGAGATGTGTTACTGCCATTAAATTCAAAATAAGCTAATATTTTTCATGAAATAGTAAAATGTTTCAGTTTAAATATTTGATATGTTTTCTTGCATTGTGAACATTGTGTCAATAAGTGCTTCCTCACAGAGGATCATTGGATTGTTGATGTTTTCCCTTTAATATTATAGGGTTTTAGCTGACAAGTTCCATGAGATGACTGTTGTAATGAACTGGCACTATATAAATAAAATAGAATTGAACTGGATTGAACTAAAAGTTATACAAGGCCTTTAATATGCATGCAGTCAAAATTAAAACTTTGGCTGCTGGGTGTATGGAACATAGATTGCACTTACAGTATTACACCATTTTTCACAGAAGACAATCTGGTATGAAAGCAGAGGTGCCTACATTAAAAATAATGATGGCCAGATTTTATTCTGCTGCTTTGGTCTAAGGGTGGTGTTTTGTGAAAATTAGTAAACTTTCATGAAATATTAATAAAAGATAGCTATTGCAGTCACGTGAAAAAGAAAGTTTTCACTTTCTATGAACACACTTGAATGGAGCATTCAGATGTGTGTTAACACAATGCCACAGACTTCCCAGGAGTGAACAACCCAGCAAATTCACTTTAAGGTCAGACTGTGCAATGCTCGCAGAGAAACTGCCAAAAAAACAAAACAAAACAAAAAACAGTAATTACATCTCAGACTCTCCAGGCCTCAGTTAGCATGTTAAATGTTAAGGTTCATGCCAGTCAAAGTATGCTTGTTTGGAAGGTTGATAAGTGAAAGCCTCTTCTCTCTAAAGAGAATATGACAGCACAGCTTAGCTTTGCAAAGTTACATCTGAACAAAGTACAAGACTTCTGGAACGATGGCCTTTGTACAGATGAGACCACAGTTAAGATGTTTGGCCCTAAAGCACAGTGCCATATTTGGCAAAAAACAGACAAGTATACCAACAAAAACACCTCATAACAACTGTCCAGCACAGTGGTGGAGAGGTGAGGATTTGGATTTGTTCTGCAGCCATAGGACCTGGGCCCTTTGCAGTCATAGATTTGACCACGAACTCCTCAGTATACCAAAGTGTTCTAGAGTCTAATGTGAGGCCATCTGTTCAACAGCTAAAGCCTGGCACAAATTGAGTCATGCAACAGGTCAGTGATCCTAAGCACAGCAGCAAATCTACAACAGAATGGTGGAAAAAGAAAAGAAACAAAGTGTTGCAATTGCTCAAAGTCCAAACGTCAACTTGACTGAAAAGATGTGAGAGACACAGAAAAGAATTATTTTAAGTTATTGCTGCTAACGGTGGTTCTATGAGCTACTGAATCATGAGATGTGCTCAGTTTTCCACAGATTGCATCAAGTCCTGTGAAAATGCTCTTTTTCACAGGACTGCATTTACAGTAACACTGTCCTTTTCCAGAAATGAACATACAAAATTGCTTTTCTGGTTTGTTATCTGGATAGTTATGACAGAAGGTGTCACAAATTTTATGTTAATCTTATTTCTCTAAACCAATTGTGTTAAATGTATATTGTACACTTCCAGGTCTAATTTTTAAAAATAATATAAAACAAATTATTTGTCGTTGATCTGATTTGTTTTTTGTAAGAATTAAAGATTAAAATAAATATTCCCAACTGCTTATCATTCCCAACCAGAACATGAATGACTGCTGTTACATAAACAGTGTACAGTTTTGTTTTTGTTTTTTAATCCTTACAATGCTGCGGTCTCTTGTCCGTTATTGAAACTAAAGGCATTTACCGACACTCCCCAACAATTTGCTGAGAGTCATCAATTATGCAGGGTAGCCGCACGCACTGGGAAGGAAGATAGCAGCAACAATATGGCGACAGCCGCATTTACTCCCGGCTCTTTCCTACATCTGCAGTTCAGTGACAGCTGTCTGGATTCCTGTTAATGCGAGAAAAAGTAAGTAGACAATATGTTTTCTGCTTTGTCTGGTATTTCACGTCACGGGATGGATCACAGTCTTACTTTGTCGACTGACTGCATCCCAGTGCCGCAGAGCGGTCCCTCTCTCAGCATCTTTTCCCAGCGTCTGTGGAGGGCTCCTTGCCAGTACATGGACTAATATGTATGCGAAGCGGCAGTCAGAAGTAGGAAAGATGTGATTTCTAAAAAGGAAAAACAGCCATTGGAAATACGTCGTGATGGAAAAAGGGGAAACCGGGAGGTTATTAAGGGAGTTGGCCCGCCGCTGGATGATAGGCTATGACATTTCAGTGTGTCGGGATGTGAAACATAGTGTACGTATGTAAGTGAGATCATGTAAAACTTCTGTCAGCGGCGACAGTAACTATCGTGTACGCTCCCAATGGCTACACGAATAATGCGCCCCTGGCAAAATCGTTTCCCCCGGTATTTCTGGCTTTCTACCATTATTTTGTAGGCTGATAGTTTTACCCCCCCGCCGCCCCCACACTCCACCTCTGTGCACTCCCCACCTCCCTCCTTTGCAATCTCTTTGGAGACTGTATTGCACGAAGAGGTAGGTGCGTCTTTAGTTTGGCAGTCCTCTAAAGGGACCGCGGCACCCTTTTCTGGTCTTTTCGTGCAGCATTTCCCATGGTGTTGTTACTCTGTAAACCTGCATCATAAGGAGTCTATAGATCTCTGTGGTCTGGGCATACGGGTGCGGTAGCCAAGCTGTAACGTCAAGGCCAGTGTAGTTTCTCTTATTATCAGTAAATAGCACAATTTCACTTTCTGTGGGGTGAAACTGGGTTGTGCTGACTTCGTATGCCAGGGATGAGTCGTCAGGATATAGCTTGTGCATTTAACTGACCTAGTAGGAGTTAGAGCCCATATAGCAGCAGTAAACCACACTGCAGTATTTTAGGCTATGGCCCTATAGAACAACGGCGCGCCTCAGTATACAACAGTGGACTTCACTCTGGACCGCACAGCCTACATATGAGTGTCAGCAAGTGACATATGATAAGGGATACGATATAATTGGGAAAATAAGAAGAAATAAAGAAATAGGAAGATGTGTGGTTGATCAGTGTTCAGCTTTACCGCACAACAGCCTAAAGGGAAGAGCTCTAGAATTTCTGTTTCTCATTTCTTGTCTGTTCCCCGAGGAAAAACGGGTTAAAATGAATTATCAACTCATCAAATTTCCACTCAGGAAGTCATAACTTTGGGCCTACCTGAAATAGACTCAGCTCTGTTATGTAGAATGTGGCNGGCAGCCCATATATTTTCTCAGCAATGTTTCCCTTTGCCCACCTATTCTCACTGACGCTGTGGATTTGAACTGAGATGGCATTTAGAGACATCGCTGCAGGTAATGAAGGATGAAGTTCTGTCCGACCCACGTGACTCTGATGCAAGCTCCCTGTACACCTCCAGCTCGCGAGCACACTTGTCTCCGCGGTGTCCTGGTAGCTTCATCGGATGGTTATCATCAGAGTGAGCAATCAAAGTTTTTGCTTTTCTTTCCTTGTATTTTTCGGGAGTGCGGCCGCGGTGCTTCTGGGTGCCTTTCCAATGCGCAGAGGGCGCAGCGTCACAGCACTTTACATTGAGAGGCAATTGAGGCTTCCGGAGTTTTTAGTCTTCTCTGTCTTATTTTCACTTTCAGCGGATTTTAACCAAACCGAGAGCAGGTTGGCGCTGCAGGCTTTCGTGCCGGTTGTATGCGGCAGCATTCACTGTAAATCATGTAAGAGTGACCTGAGCGGTGCTTTTAATTAAAGAAGAAAAAAAAAGGGCCAGATTTTCGCACTTTTAAAATTTTTTTTTCTTTTTATATGACTCAGTTATTTGTGGAAAGCATAAAAAGACATCTGCAAAATTTCGAGCAGTTTTACTGCCTGGTTTTCTTTTTTTCTTTTTTAAATTGTCCCAGCGTTACCTGCAAAGTACACGTGGACTGCTGGTCATGCTATTGCATCCTGGTTTGAATCACCTTGACTGATCAATTGATGTAGCATTGGCGGAAGGAGACTTGGAGGTTGTACCGTGGCTGGGTTACTTGAATCGGACTTTCCCCTCATTTTTTCTCCAAGATTCTGAGATACTGGGTTGCTGGATCTCTTTTTGCCTGTGGATTGTTTTTGAGTGTGTGTGTGTGTGTGGTTTTTAAAAAAAATATCCAGGTCTGTAACCTTGCCGTTGTTTCATTAAATGTTTTGCATACTGTCTAAATTTTTGGTCACCTGAACTTTGACTTGACTGTTTAATATGGTGTCTCAAACAGCATGCACAGCCATCTGGGGACTGAAATCTATTCAAGGAGCATGAAGACAGTTGATAATGGTATTACAATCTTACCTCAGAGGCTGAATAATTTTGACCAAGTCCTATAATAATTTATAAATTATTGTGTGAAACAGTTCAGGAGTTTATTAATAAATTATCCTGTATAGACTCATTATTGTAATTAGTATTGTAGGATGTCAGATACCAGGCAGTGTGCCATTTGTAAAGCTTTTTTCTTAAGTACAATAAGGGCAAGGTGGATTTATCACACAGAAAAACAAAAACATCAAAACAATCATTTATGGCCAAAGCAAACATATTTTAAAGCCAACTCAGCATGCTGTTTACTCACAGTAAACATTTGAATTATTAGCATGTGATAAACCCCACCCATCCCAACAGATCTCAGTCACATTAAGTTTATTAAGTTATCTTGGTGAGCATGTTCTCTTACCTGACTTTAATCAAATGAGAAATGTCTGGGGCTCTCTGGCTTGTCTGTTTTGTACTGAATAGGGTTGTATTAGCCTGTGTGCACTTACCATTTCTATCAGCAGCAGGAGCTGTTTGAACTCCACTACAGCTTAGTGTTTCCATATCTAGCCATATAATTTCCATAGCTGAAAGCTGCATTATACAGTGCTGCAGACTTGGATGTCTGTTCTAGTGAGAGCTCACACATTCACATTATAGGGTGTCATTTTATTATTTGCTAATTTAAACACTGCGGGACTTCATGGGAAACTGTCACTCTAAATGCTGCATGGCATATAGATACAAATAAACATAAAATAAATGCAAAATTTCATGTTGGATATTTTGAAGAGAGAGGCTAACACAGTGTATAAACACAAGAAGAGAAAACTTGACACGTCTCCTTGTTATGTGAAGCTGGGGTCAAAGAGGTGCGAGCAAAAGGGAATTCAATGCTGTCTCTGTGCTTGGTACAGAGACCGTGTGCTTCAGTCATTACAGCTGATGGTTAGATGCTTGCACTTTTTTATTTCACTTTTATTTCTTTTAACCCTCTTTCTTTCTTTGTTGAGTATCTATTCTCACTGTTCCACCCTTTATCACTCTCTGTTGCTCTCTTCCTATCAGAGCTGGATGTCTGGGATGGAAAACAAATAAAGAGGAAATAGCTGCAGGATGAAAACATGGCTGCACCCCTTCTTGCACCCCCAGGACCTGACAGCTTCAAGAAATTCACTCCGGAGACACTCGAAAATATTGAGAAACGCATCAAAGAAGAGAAGAACAAGAAGCCACCCAAGCCAAGATCAGACAGCAGTCACCGCGACACATCTGACGACAATGAACCCAAGCCCAACAGTGACCTGGAGGCTGGGAAGAGCCTGCCCTTCATCTATGGCGACATTCCTGATGGAATGGCGGCCACACCACTGCAGGATTTGGACCCATTCTATATGAATCAGAAAGTGAGTTGTTACACAGTTGTCTTACTCCACTAAACAAATGTCCCTTACTTACCAGGTAAACACTACATTTGATAAATCTAGTTTAAAGATTCAGGTTTCCTTGAATTCCCTGAACAGTATTTAACTGTTTTCCTGCCCCGATTGGCATTCTCTCAAGTCAAACTGCTGTTACTGTAAACTTAACACATGATACAAATGGGTAATTTTTCATATCAGTTCAAGCAAAAATGAACTTAACATGTAGTGATAACATGATAGGAAAAATGACCTTGAGGCAAGCAACAGCTTTTTTGGAGTACTTTTTAGTCATGGTACTGGGGCTTAGAGGCAGTTTCTGCATTATTTGGGTGCATATTGAGATTATAAAAAGCCTATGAGTTTTTCTTTAAAATTATTATTACACTTGTACAATGAAAGCACAGCTGAGGAAGAAGGACATTCAGCTCGGCTCGTGCAACACTGCAGGGCTGCTGTGGAATGCAGTTCTTGGGCAGTGGTTAATCTAAGGTTTCTGCAGCATTGATTAATAATGTGTGTTAATGCATAATAAAGATGATGTAACAGCTGGAGGGGATGACAAATTTGCCTTCATGTTTCAGTGCTACTGCAAATTCTCTTATGGCAAAGCAAACTCCTATATAACAAGTGCTCTGTCGAGATGGCAGAGGAGAACAAATTGTCTAACTGCATAGCGTTTATCAGTGCAGCTGCGTACACATTTTGCTATAATTGCACCGTATGTGTGCGGTTTCTAGCAACATGTGAATTCCTTTCTCTCCATTTATGAATTTTGTTTTTGACTGTACATTTATGGAATTAAAAACAGATAAGCCAAAAAAAAAGTCAAAGGTTGTATCAGTGTTCCTTCAAAAGCACTGTTATGGTAATTTCCTCCCTCAAAGCCAGATAATCAAATAATTTCCATACCCAAGGACAGAATTAATGTGATGTAAGTGCAGGTGACAGAAAAAACAAGCTAATATTTCCACTCCAAATGATGTATTTCTTATCAATTAGAGTCAAGTCTCTGCAATCCCTGTAGCTCTGCACTACCAAATGCGGAATGAGTAGTGGAAGGCAGAAGATGGCAGAAGAGGACAGGAAGTGGAGTGAAATAGGCAGGAGTGTGCTGTAGTACTTTCAGCTGTGTATAGGTGTGGAGCAGCCAGTCTCCAGTGTGGTAGCAGGGATAATGTGTAAGAGAATCTGTGGCCTCTGTAGAACCCAGAAGCCCAGTCAGCAAGACTTGCAATCTCAGCGAGCAGCACTACCTCGTAGGGTGGATGGAACTATCAAGTACATGTGCCTTTTGTGATCTATTGATCCAAAGCTCTGGTTCAGTGGTGGCCACAGGAGGGGTTTCCACTCTTGTCTTATTATCCTTCCCAATTTTGCTTATTGTCTATTGCATTCTTCTTTACCTCTCCTCACTTTCTTCTGGAAAGTAAAACTTTCATTATCAGGTCTACTGTCATGTGATGGTGTGTGTACAGGGGCTGCCTACGTCTATGACAAAATGATACATAAAAAAGACACGGTATAACAATAAAACAACATTTAGGGTAATTTATATACATATTTTCATGTTTTCTAAGTTCTCTATATATATAAAACGAGGAGCTAGGGTTCAATTAAAGCGTGGGGATTTGGCAATTTAAGTGTTTTTTTTTTTTTTTACTAAAGATGTTGTTGTGGACATGACATAGTGAGTAGATTCCCCAGATTTTGCTGAATTTGATTCGCTTCCTCATTTGCAGTACAGGGAAAAGAAATGATACTATTTGTTTTCTTAAGCATATGATTAATATTTTGGTACACACATTATTTCTGTGACCCTACAATTTATAAGCTTGTGTTGGCTTATAAGTTCAGTCTGCTGTTTGCTAAAAACAAAACCAAACAAAACAAAAAATCAGTTGGAATATTCAGCTTTCTAAATAATGAAACAATCTTACTGCAGATTTATCTTTAAACAGTTTAGTTTAATAATGATCAACCCTAGTCCAGAACCTTGACAGTGTATATTGAAAGGACTCTTTTTACTGGCAAAAGGTGTGAAATATGATAACATCTACATTATCTGTATACAGGGTTATACTCCAATAGAAGAGATAATCCATTCACAAAACGCATGGAATTTCCACATGGTTTTTGATCAGAATTTCATGCCAGAGGTCACAGTTTTATAGTCTAATGCTTCTTCAGTTGGTACAAAAGCCAACATAATAACTTATAATTGCTGCAGATGCACTTTCATGTTGTGTCAGCATGCTTATGCTAAGTTAGATCTCTTAGAAATTTAAAAATGCTTCACTGGAAACTTACAGCCACAGTCCTTAGTTTGCTGTCCTCTGAGCAGCTCTGTTGGTGCAGCTGTGACTATGCTGCATGGCTGAAGAATGCATTTACATTAAATTACAAAAGAAAAAGGTGTGAGCACTAAGCTTTTACACTACCATCCATCTTTGTGTTCACTAATTACAACATATCGTGTGTGTTTTTGAACATATCAGTAGAGGTTCTGATTTCTCTTTGTTTTGCTCAGTCATGATGTGCTTCCCTCACCGCAGCTATTTATGTGGCGAATCAGCAACCCCACACCATCTTTCTAGCTTTCGTATCAACGATTTTCATAATCCACTCATGTATTTATCTTTAATCATAACCAAGGAAGTTACTCTAGTTAGTTAACGTTCATTCCTCCTCTCCCTCTGTTTGTGTCCTCACCTACTGTAGGCCGCTCGTCTCCTCTACTCGACCCACAGTCATCCAATTGCACTGTATGTCAATGAGTGTGTCTGAGCGCATATGTGTGTGTGTGTGTGTGTGTGTGTTTGTGTGTGTTACCATCAGCTGCAGGAAACCTGATCACAGCACTCATGCATAAAAGAGAGGAAGAGGGCGGCAGTGGCGAGGAAGAGAAATGCAGTGTTGCAGTTCTTATTTTCCCCTGTGATGAGGGAAGGACTGCCTGGGCTTTTCAAATGTCTGATGAGATTAGGTTATGTTAAAGCTGCTGGAGTCACACAGGAAAAGCAGGATGGGATGGATGGAGGGCATGCGAGTGCTTTAGCTGGTCCTGTGCACATGCACGCATGTGTTTTTACTTATAGTTGGCAAATTTCATCACAAATGGATATACAGTTGATTAGATGAGCTTTTAGACAGTACTGCATGGACAAAAAGAAGTGCTAGTTTTGTTAGTTCAAAAGCTTGATGTGCTTCTTGAATGTTACATTTTTGTGACTGTCTTTTTCTAGCAGCATCCACTTGACTAGTCACTTCTGCACAGGCTTGTGCAGGGCAGCAACTGCTAGTGTGTGCACAAGGGGAGCTCACAGCTAAAGCAGCAGTGGCTTCTGAAACTCAGCATGTAGAACTGTACACACCATTACATTATATCCCTATCCCATCCTTTCTGTCAGTGTGTTTGTCTATCTCTGTTACTCTCTGTTCTCCTCTCCCTTCCACTGCCTGCTCTCTCTGGCGTTTTTTTTCTTTCTTTCAGGGTGTAGTAAATTAGAACGAAGCCCAGGCTTTAGTGCTCTGTCTGAGTCCTCAGTCTCTGATGACACAGCATCCTCCTGTTCTGAGCTGAGTGAGGAAAGGATGGAGTGGGGTGTGTGTGTGTGTGCGTGCATGCGTGCGTGCGTGCGTGCGTGCATGCATGTGTGTGTGTGTGTGTGTGCTTTCATTGCTAGCCAGGTTGGTATTAAGAAGGAAGGTAGGGTAAGGGGTGGAAAGTGTTTGTTTTTTTGCAGCACAGCATACGGGTAAGGAAGTGTGATGACGCAGTTTTTTGATACGCTATTATGTGCAGGTAAATTAGCTCTGAGTCATTCAGATTTATTCATATTTATATTTAGTCACTGAGTTTAAACAGACACAAATAAGCTATGTTTGCTGACACTTAGTAATTAATTGAAATTTCTCATGAGATCAGCGCTGTTTTACTATAAAGCATCAACGTCTCACAAAATAAAAAAATATTTTCACTTTTTAAGATAGACTCAGTCCACACCACGTACTCTCTACAGATTGGACTCAAGTTCAAGTGAGGGCGTGCCTTTATTATGACAGCTGTTACTTTTGACTGTTCTCAGCTGGGAAGCTGGACCAAATCATAACATAAATAATCTCATAGCACTTTACAGTACAGTCAAGATATTAAAAAATATAAAATATGTGTGCTGATTACAAAGGCTTAATTACTGTCACTTTCAAGAAGAAGTAGACTAGTCTGTGTCAGACTGGAGCCCTGGGATAATTAAGAGAAATACACCACCTCTTTCCTGTGACTTACTATTATTTCCCTGTTTAGCTTTCATTGAGCTTTCTCTTTTTCTCTGTCCTCCTCTTCTCATCTCTAAGTTTTGTCTCTCTGCTGCATGCCTACCCATTCCTCCTCCACCTCCTCCTCCTCCCTCCATCTACCCATCCATCTCAGTTTTGGCTCTCTCATCTCTGCAGCTCTTTGGCTTTCTGTTCTGCATCACTCCACCTCCATCCTCTTATCTGTCTCTCTTTGGCTCCCTTTGCTTCTGTCCCATACCTCTGCAAGTCCCCACCATGTCTCTGCTCCACGCAGACACAAACACGTCTGCACATAGACTGTCCTTGTAGCTGCATTCTGTCTCTTGATTCCTGCATGTGCTTTATTGTTATGATCATTTCATATATCATCATATGATTGTTATGATCATTTCCCCAGCTTTGTAGAATGAACCCTGATCTGCGGAGTCGTGCATTTAAACGTGAATATTCATTTGTTGTTAGCAATATAGATCAGTGCTATTGTGATAAGTGTATGTACTATACCTTCATGCACTTTGTGTGAATGACTTCAGTATTCATTATGTGCCGCACAGTTGTTTGTTTGGTGCTTATCTACT
The DNA here is from genome assembly GCA_030220045.1 of Australoheros facetus. NCBI lineage: Eukaryota > Metazoa > Chordata > Actinopteri > Cichliformes > Cichlidae > Australoheros > Australoheros facetus. The sequence goes on along the minus strand of JASGAU010345236.1, from coordinate 13,796 downwards.
GTAGCCACTCTATTTGATTGTATGTTTATCCATTTGAAGAGATGCAGTTCAACCACTCATTCACTACATGTTAAATATTTTCATCCCCCTGGAATGTCTTGTGAAGTCCGAAACATTAATTTCATAATGATGAACTGGTTCACCGGCTGTGGTCCTGTGGTCTAGTAAAGCTGTAAATATTCTAAATGATAAATATTCTGTTTAATCTTTTTTAAGTTAAAATTCAAGACATTTATTTCTATATTTAGATTATGAGTTAGGATGTGCAAAAATAGCCCATAACAATGACATTTTCAGTAAATAAAATATATTCATTCAGTATTTTTAAGGTTCAGTGATCCATTGATTATATGATCAATTAAGGAAATTGCCTTACATTTGCATACCTTGTAGTAATCATGCCAAGTTTGTGTCAACAGATTTTTCTGTCTCCAGGCTGATCAGCAGTTCATCAAGTAATTGAAAACTCTTTACAACTGAGTCTATATGAAAATTTCTGCATTTCCAGATGTAGGATGACCTAGAGTACTGTACAAAAGTCTTAAGTCATCCCTCATTTCTTCATATCTTGCTTCCAAGGAGCCCGACCTTCTTCTAATTTCTTTAAAGTGGTCTTGAGCAATAGTTCTCCAGCTTTCTGAATGTCTTTCAAAGTTTTTCACTCATTTTCTGTCCAGTCCTTGTACCTGACCATTTACAGAGGAATATTTTTTGTCTGTTAAGCCACTTAAAGGATGAATATTAAATTGTATCTTTAGACACTTTGCTACTAGCAGGCTGCCAAAAAAACCCACATAATTTGTTCCCATTTCTTTAGTTGAATGCAAAAGTTGAAAAATGCCAAAGATAACACAATTTGACAGACATAAAATAATTTCTTTTTTGCACCACCAAGTTGATTCCCAAAGAGGTATTAGCCAAAAACATTGCATATCTCAGCCTGATGTGCAGCATATCCTTAAAAACGTTTGAGGAAAAAAAAAAAGTATTTTTGAGGAAACTGGGCAGAAGAAGACATATCAGGCCTAAAAACTATCCGCAGCAGATGAAGAGATTTGGGGTGGTTGTGGGTCAGGAGAGCAGGTCATCTACTAAATGGAAGGTTGATGTGTCGAACCCTGGCTGCTCCAGTCTGCATGCCAAAGCATCCTTGGGCACGATACTGAACCCCCAGTTGTTCCCAATGCATTCATCAGTGTGTGAATGTATGAATGTGTAAATGTTAGATAGAAAGCACTTAGACGTAGGAATTCTATGAATGTGTGTGTGAATGAGACATGCAGTTTAAACTGCTTTGAGTTCTCATGTGGAGTAGAAAAGCACTATACAACCAGTCCATTTACAATTTAACAGTGTCTGAAAGTCATATCCTTAAGAAAGAGGGGGAAAAAAATCCAGCAAAAACCTGACACAGGACCTGAGAGATGTGTCTGACCCTTCAGTGGATTCATCTGTTAATCAGTTCACGAAGCCTCATCAGAAATGGCCTCAGTGGAAAGGTGACTTGTCAAGAGGTTGTTCTTAATCAAGGGAAACAGGGAGAAAAGGCTGAGGTATTCCAAATTATTTGACATTTTTCGTTCAAATCGTCAATATGTACAAAGGAGGTCAGGAGAGGGGTACAACAGTGAGTACCTACAGCCATCTGTAAAACATAGTGAAGGCTCTGTCATGATTTGGGCTGCATTTCAGCCAGTGGTTTGGGGCATCTTATCAAAACTGATGGAGTTATAAACACAGAAAAGATCTTTTGGTTTTATTCATTCATGCTACATTTAACCGCATGAAAATGATCCCAAACACGCTGCATATGCAGTAAAAGCATACCTGGATAGAAAAAAACCACAGTGAGACACTATCAGTCATGGATTGGCCACCCCAGACCTCACCATTATTGATGCAGTGTGGCATCATTTTGACAGAGAACAGAACAAAAGGCAGCCAACATCCAAAGAAGAGCTTTGAATGTCCTTCAACAAGCCTGGAGAACTATTCCTGAAGACCACTCAAAGAAATGACAAGAAAGCTTGGCTAATTGTGCAAATTCTGCCTTGTATCCTGTGTTTCCATGCATGTTTGCACACGTTTCAGTAAACTGCTGCACCTATTTCCCATTTTCCTAGCAAACAGGATGGCTGAAGACTTTTGCACAGTACTGTACGCTGAACTCAAACTCACTAAGGACAAAGAAGAAGTGTTCTCTATAATATACAATCTATGACTCAGAGGTTTTTTAAAAGCCACATGACTTATCTATGCCAATATCCTTCACATTGATTAACCTATCATAGTTATGCACACTGGGCATATGTAAACTGCTAACAAGATATTCCTGTCCTTCCATCTCAATGCTGTATCTGCCTGGTCAGCAAAAACCTTCACTTGACCTCTGGGAGAGATTTACCCTTTGGACAAGACTTCTGAGCCTTTGTTTTCCTGTTTTTATTGTGCTCATTAAGTAGATAATTCTTTGTTTTTCCAGAAAAAAAACTGTGAGAGGATATTTTAACTTGTGGATATGATTTATGGGCAAAAAGGAGCAGGAAAGGGGAAGGGAGGGGGAGAGAAAGGAGTTGTCTGATCCAGAGGATACATTTTGTCTTTAGCCAGACTAAGAAGGCTATTTTTGATTTAATTAGATTTCTGGACACCACTTGACTCAGGAGGCTTTGGGTCGCCCACTCGTTTCTATTCCCATGGTGTAAATCACAGACGCATGGCGTGTGTATTTGTCATATGAGATCAAATGCATCTATCATTAATGTTTTCACTATACAAGCGCAGTGATTCTCCTCCTTCTTCTTCCTATGCATCCATATCATTTTATGGATGCAAGCTCACTGTGATAGAAATGATTAGTTTTTGATATAAGCGAATGCCATCACTGTTCTTCAGTGAGGGTGTAACAAAGAACATGATCTGTTTTCGCGATGTAGTGGCAGCTGATATTGTTAGCGGTGTCACAAATACACAGAAGCGGTTGTCGTGAACAAGGAAAAATATCCAAGCACTGCACACATTCATAACTCCCTCACATCCAAACAACACATTTGTAAATTGTCAGTGAACCATCTCTAAACGGCACTGGGTGTAGATACCGCGCTGGCAGCAGCAGTGGTTATGAATGCACAGTATCCCAGTGTTTGTTTGTAAATCATTCTTCTCACTCTTACCCCACATAGTTTTGCCCAGTATTGGGCTCAATTGTCCACAAACCTCCACAAACAAACACACAATGCTGTCTCACCCCAGTGCCCAGCCCCACTTGGCCCAGTGCTGCTTATGGGTGGGGATCGGAGTGGTTGTTGAGAGCCTAGAGTCAGCAGATATACCCTGATCGATGACAGCATTTGCAGTTCCCTTCCAGTAAGAGCTTTAAACTTGGGACGAAGACAGTCATTTGGCCACGAAAAGGGGAGCGTTTCCCATGCGCCTGTCTGCTGATTCTGAGGCAGCTTACAGCTTTTATCATGGGGAGAAGCTGGCCAGGACAAAGTCCCAGTCTGATGCAAGGACAGAACTATAGCGCTGAGTCTTGGGTGACTGGTCACCAGTGTCAGTTGAGACTCTTACTGCTGCTCACTATGTGTCTTTTTCTTTTTACTACACAGTATTTATCCTTTCTGCTTAACTCACTGCAGGGTAATTATTTCAAAATGGGTAAAGTTACAACCCAGTGAGCAGCCTGATCAAAATACCTTGTAAAAAGTACAGTATAAACTCAATTGTTATAGTCAGCCTGGTAGGTACAGAAGAAACCAATGTGGTCAGAGGTTAGCTCAGTAGGTGTATTCATGTTCTAATTACATAAAGGTTTTCAGACTGTTTACTGAATGATATGTGACATACAGGTAATTGTACCTTTTGTCTGTCTACTATCTCTGTCTCTCTCTTTTCCAGACGTTTATAGTCCTAAACAAGGGGAAAACAATCTTCCGCTTCAGTGCCACGCCCTCCTTGTACATCTTAAGCCCTTTTAATCTACTTAGGCGAATAGCTATAAAAATTTTGATACATTCATATCCTTTCAAGTGATTTTATTTGTTTATCTTATAGTGAATGAAAAATCGTTTCTGCTTATTGTTGAAGTGGCCGGTTAAATGTAAGTTAATCTACTAAGCTGTAAGCACTAAATCTTCCTAGTGTTTCCTTTTCTTTAAATTTGTCTTTAATATTAAAGTTGTATTTCAGTAATGTGTTCAATTATTGTTTGAAGTGTGTGAGGTGCTGTAGACTAAACATATAAAGAATCTTTCCTTAACTTCTCTGTTCTCACGCTATTCAGCATGATCATCATGTGTACGATTTTGACCAACTGCATATTCATGACATTCAGTGATCCCCCGGAGTGGTCCAAACAAGTAGAGTAAGTCCACCTCCACACTTCTCCTCAGCAATCATATTCTTATTTGATATTCTTCTCACCATATTTGTCCTCTCGTCTTTTTTTGAAAGGTATACCTTCACCGGTATCTATACATTTGAGTCACTCACAAAAATTGTTGCCCGAGGTTTTGCTATCGATGGGTTCACCTTTCTCAGAGACCCTTGGAACTGGCTGGACTTCATGGTCATTTCAATGGCGTAAGTACATAAATTATTTGCTGTTTGTAATAAAAGAAATTAATATAAATGGATAATAAATGGATCACTTGCACTCGGAATGACTGTGTTCAAATGCGCCACACTTACTGTAAAGCAAGAAACTAGAACGATTTCAACATGATCAGCAAACATACCATCATAGTAATTAAAGAGAAATAAGCTTTCAGAAGAGGTTCATTCATCTCGAGATAGTAATTATAAGACAACAGCAAGGCAGCATGGTGGATCAGTGGTAAACACAGTGTTCTCGCAGCAAGAGGGTCCTGGGTTAAAACCCGGTAAGGGCACTTCTGTGTGTAGTTTGCATGTTCTCCCCATGTTCACGCAGGTCAACAACTGTCACTCATATCAAACTGGATAGTTCTTAAAAGCACATTTTCTATTATAAGGCCTTTTAAAATATTCAGTTGTCTTAAATTCAGTTGGGATGGGTTCTAAATAAAACAGTGCATTCTTAAGGCTATGTTTAATAGTTCAACTAACCCTTTGGTTAATAACAACCACTCATTTTGGTTAACATTGGAGACTTGAAATACTTATCAAATAAACTGTGCAGTGTTTGAATGTGTTTGAAACCTGGGACAATCTGTTATTGATTAGATATTAATCAGCATAGTAGAGCAGTGGTCTTTTCTTTAAGCTAACCAGTTACCTTAATTTTTACCTTACTTTTCATTTTCAACTAATATTAATGTATTTACTTGTAAAGAGTTTTTTTCTCTTTTGATTTGCATTTCCATCACAAGATTGGTCTCAAAATGGAATTTAAAGCAGGATTGTAAAGGACCTAAAAATTCTTAAATTAAACTTACTTACAGTGTAGACACCCCATTGATGCCAGCAACACACTTCTAAAAAGTTGGGACATTAGCATGTTTACCAGTGTGTTGAATCTTTTTTTTTTTTTTTTACAATATGTAAGTTTCTTGGAACTGAGCATTTTGTGCTTCTCATACCTCATACCACAACACCTGCATTCAGTTTAGAAATAAGCTCCTTATTTTATATTTAGATTTTCATTTGTTGAACTCTTTTGCATTCTCTATTTAACTAAGATCCTTTTTTTTTTTTTTTACCTTTCTGAGCTATTTTTTTTATGTGATATTCTCTTTATTTTATTAATAAAGCAAAATTTGCATTTTTTTTAACTATGGAGTTATGCTGTTGTAATACAGTATGTTTAGAACATAGTTTAGTATTGTCTGGATGGCACCATATGTTGCTCCAAAACTTGCATGCATGGTTCAGCATTAATGATGGCATCACAGACCAGCATCAGAATTCATCTAGGCCAAGCACATTAATCCCCCATACCTTCACAAATGCTGGCTTTTGACAACAAACTGGATGTCCTCTCTGTTCTTTAGCCTGAAAGACAAGGCATCAGTGATAAATTTGCTAAATTCTGATTTATAGTGTTTATATGTTTTGCTTTAGATAAAAATGGTTTTTAAAGATCCAGTCATGTCATCAGTTAATCTAAATAGATGTAGTATTTTTGTAATCATTAGAAAACTTTTTCTTTCTTGCTCCTGTCCCAACTTTTTTGGATATGTATGTCTGGCATCATTTCACAGTAACCGTTTATTCACTGTATGATATGTTTTCTTTGTAGTAGTTTCAGTTAAATACGCTTAAAAGCTTGGAATGATTTGAGCTTCATTGCACTGTGTTTTTATTCACATTCTACACACTGCCATGTTTCTCATCAAAACGTATTCCAGTGCCAGTATTTTGTTTCATGGAATCTCTGCTGTGGATATAGATTGTTGATTTGTTTCCCCTTTTTCTTGTTTGCTGGATTAAGACTACGCTGACTCGTGCATGTGCGATTTAAGGGCAACAGGGGTTAGTTATTTTGAGAGGATGAAAGCTGTTTATCAGTTTATTCATAGAAACTTGATTTTAATGATTTGTGGTTGAATTTATGTTGATTTTTTTTTTTAAATGAAACACTCTGCCAGTACACATCAGTCTATCACACCGTGTTGATAATGCTTATTCACATATTTTGTATTAACCTCTTCTTTCTTTCCCCTGGTTGGCATGGCTGCTGAGTAACTGTATCTGATCCACCTTGCAGGTATATAACAGAGTTTGTAAACCTAGGCAATGTGTCAGCTCTGCGTACCTTCAGGGTTTTGAGGGCTTTGAAAACAATTTCAGTTATCCCAGGTAAGAGAGTCCAGGTGTTTGTGTGGGTGGGCGAGCCACGGGGTTGATGTTAGGTGTGGTTTTGTTTCAGTCCTTCTCCTCTCCTCTTCCTTCTTTGTTCTCTTCCCCCTGGTTGAACAGGTGTACTTGCTCTCACCTTGGTGTCCCTCCTGGTCTTCGGTGGTGGTGCTGGTGTCGTGTTCTTGCGCATACGTGCGTGCGTGTGTGTGTGTAGTTATCGTGTGTGTTGTGTGTCATGGGGTTCTGTTCTGTGTGTCATCCTACCTTGTTACAGATATATAACAGAGTTTGTGGACCTTGGGAATGTCTCGGCGCTAAGAACGTTCAGGGTTCTCCGAGCACTGAAAACAATTTCTGTCATTCCAGGTGAGACTCCCATTTAAACACTAAGGCTGAGCTTATCACTTAGCTCTCTTTGTTTCTTTAACTTCAGTCATTTTCTTTACTTTTAAATAAGATAATGATATTGAATTATTTCCTTTTCTTGTTTAACTTTTATTTTATTATAATCAAAAATGGTAGCAATACATTTTTGATAGGCTTAGCAGTCTACCCGCACTCCCACGTGCATCAGTGCATTAACATATGCAAGCAGAAATTAATGTCCCAAACTTTGTGCTTAATATTACTTCCAAAGGAAATCTGTATGTTGTTGTAAGTGGTTAAATTAACAAACTATCAACTGTCATATCAATGAGGTTCAGTTTTATTTCATTCTTTGATCTAAATTCTCTCTGTCAGTGATGTTGCCGCCCTGTTTGTTTTTTTTAAAAACTATTTTGCTCTCTAAGACTGCCAAGCCTAATTTGATAACTGCATGAAGCTTTGAAACACATGCTATTACAAGTTTGGTTTTAAAGGGCTATTCTTTTTTTAAATTTAGTTTAATGTTTAATGTAATTTAATTTTTTACAAATTAATGCAGTTACTTTATTCAGGATCTGGATATGTTTTGTTTTTTTTCTTATTTGAAGATCTTCATCCATCCTGGGAGTGAAAGAGAAAATATCAGTAAATGTTATAATGCGTAAACATTTTTTGGCACTTTAGATATTTTGATTCTAACACCATCAGGGAGCACAATATCATTTGGTTTCATTTCCATTCTTCGGCATGACACAAACATAAAACCAATCATTACGAATAATACAGAAGAGTCCTGCAGCAGATGATGTGGTCAGCATGGAGTCCTGATTTCAAAAGCATAAACAGACATAAGCTATTAAGACAGCTTAAATCCACAGAACTGTGACAAGTTCTCCAAGGTACTCAGAACAAGCTTCCAAGTACCTTGAGAAACTTTCCATGAGTGCTCTATGTAGTGCCTAAAACTTTTGCGCTGTATTCTGGATATTTCACATAAAATTTTTTTCTTGGCAACAAATAACAGATGACATTTCTGTATTTTCATATACATTACATGCACTCCTTATATGACAACAATATAAGTTCCATCGAAGCGCATATGTGCTTAACACACATATATACAGACACACTACAATAATTTTAACCTCAAATGAGCGCTTAGCTGTGCTAAACCAGCTTGAAGGTTCAGTACTGTGAGAGAGACACAAACAGATGCCCAGGATGGGAAAGGTTCTTCAACTAATGCAAGGTCATCATCACGTTTTAGACAAGTGATGCTGACATAGTCAGTTCCTTCAGCCTTGGCGTTTAAATGACCTGCATGACACCTCTCATTGCTACCCCCTCCAACCATACTTCACCCCTCATCGGCATGTACTCTTCCTCGCCTGTCCTATCTTTCTCCTTTTCACTTCCTGCTTCCTTGATTGAGCCTGATTATGTGTGCTGTTATCTGTTTGTTGTGCTGCTGTGTTCACTTGATTTGTTGAATGCAGTTTAATTATAAATGGAAGTTACTCAGGGATGTTCCCATAGATGAGCACATAAAGTTAAAGGAAATAGTAATTCCATGGGGCAGTTTGCCTTTGTCAGGTTGATCCTAATTTATATTTTAGTGCCACAGTAGTAAATAGTTCAGATGAATCAGCTTTTTATTTCTTTAGCTCTAATTATGTACATTGTATACAGTTATTATTAGAAAGTAGACTGTCTTTCAATTCTAAGGTTTTACACCTCAGGACATAATAAAAAATAATCTGGTCCTCAGAGGTCTTAAAATTATTTAAATACAAGATCAGATCAACAACAACACATGACATATTTCACTTTTGTTTATTATTTATTTAACAAAAACTGAGCCAAAGTGCAGAAGCAGTGTGTCAAAAATACACCCTATGATTCATTAGCTTGTTGAACCACTTTTAGCAACGATAACTTGAAGCAATCCTTTCCTCGTTGTGGAGGAGTTTTGGCCTGCGTTTCTTTACAAATTTGCTTGACTCTAGAATACTTTGGTATACAGTGCCCAGGTCCTGTGGCTGTAAAACAAGGTGAAATCATCACCCGTCCACCACCGTGCTTCATAATTGGAATAAGGTGTTTGTGCTGATATGCTGTATTTGGTTTTTGCCAAATGTGGCCCTGTGCATCAGGGCTAGAAATCTCCACTTTGGTCTCACATGCTGGAAGGACATTTTTCCACAAGTCTTGTGATTTGTTCAGATACAACTTTGCCAAACCAAGCTGTGCTGCCATGTTCTTTTTAGAGAGAATAGGCTTTCTCCAGGCAACCCTTCCAAACAATCTGTACCTTTTCTAACTGTACAGTCATTAACTTTAACATGCTAACTGAGGCCTGAGTATTGCACAGTCTGACCTTGAGGTGAATTTACTGGGATGTCCACCCCTGAGAAGACTAGTAGCTGTCTTGAATTTTTCCACTTGTGAATAATCTTTCTCACTGTAGAATGATGGACTTCCCATTGCTTGGAAAGGACCTTATAACCCTTCCCCGATTGATGGGCAGCAACAATTGCTTCTCTAAGATCATTGTTGATATCTTTTCTCCTTTGCACTGTGCTGTGTGTGACACCTCAATGCTCCAGACCTGAAAACTGCCAAAACTCCTACTTTTATAGAGGTGCTCACAATTGCTAGTGATCAATTAAACAAGTACATTTGATGAGCAGCGCCTGGATGGTACTCACCTTGCAACTGAAGGGTTGCTGGTTCGAGTCCCCGTCTGGGCGCATGCTGTCATTGTCTCCCTGGGCAAGACACTTAACCCACATTGCCTAAGTGTGAATGTGGTTGTGTGTTTGGTGGTGGTCGGAGGGGCCGTAGGTGCAAATTGGCAGCCACGCCTCNGTCAGACTGCCCCAGGGCAGCTGTGGCTACATTAGTAGCTTACCACCACCAGGTATGATTGAGGTGTGAATGAATAGTGCATGAAATTGTAAAGCGTCTTTGATTGTCTAGAAAAGCGCTATATAAGACTAATGCATTATTATTATTACAAAGATTACAGACTTGTAGTAAAAGATTGACTCTATTTCTGCTAGGTGATATCAAGCAGCTTGAGCATTTATTGAGCTCTGCTTTTTTAGGTATAACTGACTAATGTCACTAAATAATAAATAATAACATCATTAGCTCTGCTGAACTTCATCTCTGGTTCCTCTGGCCCGTGTGGGTGATGTTATGTCAGACTTGGTTGGTCTGGCAACGTGAGCAAACTACCTACTAATTGTAACAAGATTCAAATGTTGATAATCCTAATGGATGCAACTGAGCCTCACCAGTGAGATTAATACAGACAAACGACAATTTGCAACATGTAATGTGTTTATGTAAACGTCATCAGTCATAGAAAGTAGCTGATTGAGAAACTAGGTTTTTGGGGACTTTTTTATGCAGTTTTCAATCTTAAAAGGTCCACTTTAATACAGTAAACTTTAATTAAACCGTGGTGATGCAAGAGCGGGCCAGAGGTAATACTGTCAATTTGGCCATACCTTCACAGCCATGTGTTTTAAATCATATCTCATCAATTATTAAATATTTTAAATTCCAAAACCTGCATTAATGTTATATTTTTCCTCTTATTAAAGCATTTATTATTTTAAATCAAGCATCAGTAGCCTATAGCATAATCAAAATGATTGTAAAAAGGAAGAGGAGGAAGTCAAGAGGTGGAAAATTAGCACACAGAAAAGGTTTCTCCTCACAGGAGAAGTGGAGAAGCAGGACAATGTGTTCTTATGCACCTGAGCTGCAGAGCCATACCTGCAGACAGTGACTGGAGATATTAAGCCCACACATTCCTACATGACACACTGTCTACACTTCTTTATTACCTTGTGGGACTACATGTACCATTATTGCATTGCTCTTACATTATTTATTTTTGGATAATAGAGAATTCCAGTTTCTACACTAAATATATCACATCTGGAGTTCTGTTCAGGATCAATTAGGAATTTGATAATGCTACAAAAAATTATTACATTTTTATGGAATTTAAATTTTTTGGTATTTTTGTTTCAATGTGCAAAACCTTTCAGACATACCTGAAAAAAAACAACAACAAACATTTAAAAGCTCAGTAAAGTAAAATAAATGTGAATTTATTGTGCATGTTTTTTATATAAATTAAATTGAACTGAATTTTAAATTGTGTCACTGTTATTCCACTCTATAATAAAATGTAATTAAAATTTGTTAATACAAAATTAAGTGATAGCTCAGTTACTAACTGAAATGTACTGCATGGCTAGCATTTATCTGAATAATTAATCAGAGTTTGGGCTTACACTTCCATTGGTGCAGAAATGACAACAAGAAGCAATGCTTGTGCACTGTGTTTTTTTTTTTTTTCTGTAAAGGACGGCACAACACACTCTGAATTTCAATTTCTGGTATTGAGGCTTGGCAGAGCTGGCTATAGACACTTGAGAAATCATTCTGATGCCTGCCAAGTTTAGATTGATGTAAGAACAGCATAGGGTTAAATAGAGAATTAGCTCATATATTACTGAATTTTTTATGCATGATTTGAGTAAGCTCAGAATTGCAGCTATAACACCAAACCCAGCTTATGTGCTTTAAAAGTGCTACAAGCCAGATCTTTATTGGTGTATTATTTTGTATATGTGTGTATGTGTGCATTTAAATGTGTATGCTGGTGTGAATTTGTTTGCCTGTCTTTATGTATGTGAATTTGTGCATGTGTGTGTGTGTTAACTGACAGGCCTGAAGACCATTGTGGGTGCTCTGATCCAGTCTGTGAAGAAGCTGTCGGATGTGATGATTCTGACCGTCTTCTGTCTCAGCGTCTTCGCTCTGATTGGACTGCAGCTGTTCATGGGGAACCTGCGGAATAAATGTGTGATCTGGCCGATCAACATGACGGCTCTGTACCCGCCAAATGGCAGCAGGGCTTTTGACTGGACTGAATACTCCATGAATACCTGTGAGTGTTCACATTTGATTAAACTTGGGAGCATGACTAGAATAGTTTGGGATATTAGAGAATGTGTCTGCAGCATTAGAAACTCTTTGACTTACTCGTGATGTCTCAGGGATGAAATACTAACAGAAACGCTGACTTGATCGGGTAACACAGACATTTTGCCCTCCAGTGGCCAATGCAAGTGACTGCTCTCTCTCTTTTTTTAATAGCTAATTTCTACTTCCTCCCTGGTCAGCTTGATGCTCTGCTATGTGGAAATAGTTCTGACTCAGGGTAAGCCAGTTCTTCACTTACTATATCCATGCCATATTATATTTATGCTGTTTTCAGCAGCTAGCTCGTGTATCACTGTTGTTTCTTCACACATCTTAATGCATTATTAGAGATTTAAAAAGGGGTCAGTGGTTGTTTCAGGGTATTTCAGCATCAGATCCTGTTGCCTGGATGACCCAGTCAATTTTGTGTATACCTCTTCAAAAATGCCTCTTTGAGAAGTCGGTGTATCCTTGTGTTGTTCAATAGGTGCTCCATTGGGCAAAAATTCTGCAGTATAGTTTGACCGCTCCTTTCTTGCTCTCTCTTTGCAGTAGTGCTCTACACCGTGGAGGGTGATGAACCTCTTCCTGAATACTGCTGACTGACATATATTGGGCTGTGGTTTCATGCCCATATTCTCAGTGAAATCAGCTTTTTGTCAGGCTCCAGTCAATTGAACCTTTGATGCTTAGATATGGCTTAATGTGGTATTTGAAAGGTCCGGGCATTGTGGTGTAATCCCAGGCCTGGCTTGCATACCACCAGGTGAATTTCATATGAGCCCTCATCTTATTCTGATCTGATAGATCTTTAGGCCATGTGGATTCATTCAAAAAAAAAAAATCTTAGAATATGTATGTTTAATATGCATGCATATTCTATGCTTAGAATATGAAACACATAAAATATTAAAGTGTCATACTTCTAACACCGTAAATGAAAGCAAGACCAACAAAAGCACACAAGATGTTTGTCAAGGTTATTTTCATCCTGTCGCATCTTAGACAAGGACGTTAATCAGGATCCCAGTGATGCATATTATCCCACCTGTGTTGATGCCAAAGAGGCACATTTCATTCACTTTGTAGATTATGTTTTTTTGTATCGCTGTGTGTTCCTCTTTCAGACGATGTCCAGAGGGCTTTACATGTATGAAAGCTGGAAGGAACCCCAACTATGGTTACACCAGCTTTGACAGCTTCGGATGGGCTTTCCTCACCCTCTTTCGTCTCATGACCCAAGACTTCTGGGAAAATCTCTACATGCTGGTAAAGACTTAAACAGACTTATTTTTTTAAAGCCTTTCAGTCCTCAGTAACTACCTCCCCCACAAGCAGCACTGAGGAATTTTCCTCCATCATAAAAAAAACATTAGTCATCAGATTAGCACGCTGCCTGAATGAATCAGCATTTTTTTGATGCTTTTAGGGACACAAATGCATGTGCAAATTCAGTATGTGCACCAAGATCAGTTAAGGTAAATTACACTACCATGACTGTGCACTGGCATTCTGTAGGCCTCTGTAGGCCTTCACCGCCACAGCCATTACAGATTCACCTTATTTGGCAAAATAGGCCAGATGGTGCTGTAGTGTGTGTGTGTGTGTGTGTGTGTGTGTGTGTGTGTGTGTGTGTGTGTGTG
>JASGAU010345234.1:0-20393 GCA_030220045.1 Australoheros facetus | reverse complement strand
AGACCAAAGATGAAAAAAAAAAAAAACAGGTGGACAGAAGTGATCAGCCTTGAATTCAGAGGTCATAATTTAGCATTTTCAGAGGAAGCAAAGGCTTTAATAGGTACAGTACCAGTTACTAAGATGCAAAATAAGACCGCTTCCTCCTTTCAGCCTAAAGTCCCTATCTATATATGTCAGAGTGGCTCAGCTGACTCAGACTGGGAAAATACCTCGCATTTTACCACCAGCATGTAAATACAACTCCTCAGAGTAGAAAGAAATTAACTGGAAACCTGGAGACAGTACAGCTGTGAACTCATGTCATCACTTCATTTATTTACAAAAAACAGGAAAAAAAACAAAACATGGTTACCATGAAAAAAATAACCACGACCTAAAAAGCTGAGCTAAACACAGGAAAATGCACGTCACCACTGCCATTTGTCACTGATTACGTGAGACGTGACAACACTGTCGATGTACAGGTTACTGTTAAAGATCTGACAGATGATCGGTGCAGCAGTGTGGATCCTCTGAAATTTAAATTCGTCTCTTCCGCTTTCGTTTCCTGTGGCGGCCGAGTCGCTCGCAGAGGTTTGTTTTGGTTCATCTCCTCTAGAACTTGAACTCTTTGTATTTCTTGGCTCCTCCTCGCGTGTCCTGCGGCTGAGCCTTCCTCTTTTTTTGCTGTTTGGTGAGAAGGAAGCAAAGAGGGGAGGAGGGGGAAACTATTAATATTCAAACATCACCCCAAGGGAAAACCTAAAATGACTTTCCTTTAGTTTATAAATAGAACTCCTTTACAGTAACACGCTGATCAGTCACAGGCCAAATGTGTTGATTAACAAAATGGAAACCATTTCTTAACCAACCACATCTAATTTGTTTTTTTAAAGATGTTTTGCTGAGGTAACTTCTGTCTTTGTTGGTCTGAACTGCGCTGCTGTTTGCCTGCAGCATTTCTTAAAAGCAGCAAATGTAAAAGCTTCCAGGAACTGATTATGTAACAGCTGTTATTTGTCAACCAGGAATCAACAAAACAGAAGCATTTATATGAAGGAAACATGTTAAAACAAAAGCACCGCTGAGTGGGTGCCAACGCTCAGCTGTTTACCGGGGGGGCGGGGTCATCGTCAAAGTGCTGTTTTAGTAAAGTCACTGAAGGAGTGTGTGAATTTTGATTGGTCTAGCTTGAACAGTATACATCTATAGTGTGAATCTGAACATCCGAGGTCACATTGAGTTATGGCCGGCGTTAAAGTGTTTGTGGAACAAATGATGACGCTGCTGCCGCGGCTATGGCAATAGCTCGACTGTTAGCTATGGCAATAGCTCAACTGTTTCGAAGAAAAAGTCGTGTCTCAGTACCTTCTGTTTGGCTGCGTGCTCAGCTACCATGTCGCTGAAGTCCTCCTTCTCCACCTGAGCTTGCTGCTCTCTCACGTGCTCCTCGTACTTCTGCGTCATGGCCATGGGGTCCAGCTCCAACTCCTCCGGGGCCAGCGCCACCTCCACGCCCTGCGACTCCTGCCCTCCACCAGCTTTACGAGCAGCCATGGCCTGAGGACAGCAGGGAAGATATTTAAGATTCTGCTAGAGTGACAGAAGAGGAAAGACCCCCCCCCAAAAAAAACAAAAAACGCTGTACTGCCATTTCATTTGGACACGTCGCGCCTTACCCCTGACATTTCGTAAATGTGTGTCGAGGCCATCATGGCTGCTCCTACGGTGCCCGTTCGCCGTTCTGGGAGAACAGTGAACAGCTGTGGCGTCTCATTCCTGTAAAACAAGGACGTGTCAAACTGAGAGAAGCACAGTGTTTTGCTCTCTGCTCATGTTCTATACAAAATATGACATTTTAGAAAAGGAGAATTCCTCTGGGTGGTTACAAATTAGTACTGCATGTGTTTACATTGTACCGACACAAACAGGACAAAGTTACCTGCCAAAAAGCAAAGAAATCTGCACTACAAATACCTGCCGCTGCTGCACTGATGTTTTTTATTACATGGCACCAGAACTGAGGCATTAACAACAAATTAGAGTGGGTGCGATGACATTTTTTTTTAATGTTGTGTACAGCAAAAGTGACTCATTTTATAGTTGCAGGTACTTTTTTAGACAGCACCACTCATATAAATAAATGTGAATGGGTCATTCCATGTCAGCTCGTCAAATGCCATCCAATCCCTGGGGAGTCTCACACTAAAGCTGGATGAAATTATCTTTTTTTTTTTCCATATTCAAGCTTGAATCTCTGTGAAACCTGATTTGAACTGTTTTCAAGACTATTATGTGTCTTGTACATGAGAAGCTATACACAAAACATCAGTCCTCAGCTGCTGTCAAAGATCGAACGCCCAAATATCTCTCAGATTTAGAGCAGTCGTCATTCTGTGTTAACTTGAGCTATACTCCTGAGAGTCCACATTCACAGAGCTGTAGTACCACATATTTACCCTAAAAAACTGAATGACCTAGCTCAAATACTTTTCTAGATAACGGAGTTTTAAAATTGCCTCTCAAAAGCTGAAAAAACACCCCCTGATCTTCATCCTTGAAATATATGAACCTGAAATTCTGCATAATTCCTATTAGGAAGACCATCTTTCAGTTTTTTTCCCAGGTAAATGTCCGATGAGCCTCGAAGGACTGTTAAAATAAAGAGGAAATGAAAACAGCAGTGTAGCTGTGGCCCTGCGGAGCGACACTCACCCATCCATGGCCTCCTCGATCTTCTTCTTCCTCAGCTCTATCAGCTCTGGGGTCTCCATGCCGGCTGGTACTGATGAGAAGCCTCCTGGGGTGATCAGCCCACTGAAACACGCAAAACGAGACCGTGCACGATGAGTTTATTGTTGGGTGCAAATCTCCATGCGTGCCTGCGTTCATGCTTCTACACACTTTACATCATGAAGCCTTGAAAAAGATGTGAAAGCTGTGGGCGCACACAACCTCAATCAACCTTAACCTCATAGAAATCCAATCAAACTGATGGACATGAGCGAGGACATGCAGTCATACACTGCACCACAAGATAATCACAGACCAGCTATATACCTCATCAACTAAAGCAAATTACCCAGTTAGATGCTAATCTGAATGGGCACATTACCACCCAAGTTGGCGGGGCATTTGCGGTTATAATTACACAGTAAATTAAAGAAACGGTTTCATAATCTGAAAGCTAATTTGAATGCCAGCATTGATGAGAATGATGTAAATCTGATATTCAGTATCACAGATCTATGAACTGCATCCTTCAAAGCTGCATGGTTATTTTTTTATTTTGACATATCCCTGACAGTAACTACAACCATCAGCTGAAGTAGTGAGCCTCACACGCGCTGATGAAGGCACTGTGCTGAAAACACACAAACCCACTTCTACTACAATGTGAACCAATAAACAAATGCAACTGTTGACTCAGAGGTTTGTGAGGTGCGACCCTTTAATTTTCTGGAGTGCATTTATTTGGGTTTAGGTTTAGCACTCTACTGTTGAAGCACAAAATCTTCTCTCTGCAAATTAAAAAGATTATTTTTCTTTTAATATTCTGGATAAACTTCCTGTCTGCACCAAAAGAAAGATAAACACTTCAGGGTGAGAAAAATCAATCTGAAATAAAACTAAGATTCATGTAGTCATCTTTTATTAGCTTCTTGATTAAAATGTTAACTACACCGTGTGTATTAAGTACCTGTCTGCTGGTGTGAAGAATCCTGTTTCGTCTGGTTTCTCCTCGTCGCTCTCTTCCTCCTCCTCTTCCTCTGATGATTCCTCATCTGAGGGTTCCAGCTCTCCCCACGGTGTGTGGTCCACCTCTTCTTCCTCTGCTTTAGCCTAAACACAGAAACACATTCGTCTATTAGTCATCGTTAAGACAGCCGTAATAAAAATGTTGGTTCTAATCGGAATATGTGGGAATCAAAAAACAGCGACGACACAATACGGGCTGAAAATTTCAGCTTGGATGAAATTTGTATAAAGAAACCTACCAGCAAACAATCATAAATAAAAGCTACTGTTGTAGCATTTTAAGCAAATGTATTTACTTTGTTTTCAAAGTTAACTTTTAGTTNATAAAAAAAAAAAAAAAAAAAATGCAGGAACTCTAAAATGCCTGGAGTGTATTGTGAGTGTGACAGATTGTGGAAGTCCTAACCTGGAAGTCTATGGAATTGGTCCCAAACACGTCACCATAAAGAGGTTTGCCCATCTCATCTACTGGCGGCTTTCCCCAGCCTCCAGCGTGGTAACCAAAAGTACAGTTCTGATGAACAGAGGACCAACAGGATGCAGACAAAGAGAAACAAAAGTCATACTCAAACACATTTAATGGCACTGATTCACTGGCATAATTAGTTAGAATTGAGGTCGATGCTGTCAAGACTTTGTATATTTAAGCCCTTAAAAAAATAAAAATAAAATAAAAATCTGAGCCTGGATATTTTGTTACCTCTGGGATGGGGGAGTTGAGTCCAGGGATCTTGAGGTTGGGATAGGAGGGAGGGGGTCCGTACCTCTGCATGGCTATCAACCAGGGAGGCGGCACCTTGTGGGCATTCTAGTGATGAAGAGAAAGTGACAATACAAGTGAAATGACTAGTTCTGCTTCCTCAGTGAGCAGTAAGATGGCCTCTCTCTAAGCTAAAAATATGCCCGGCGTTCATGTGTGTGCCTGCTGCTGCTGCCTGTGACAAAATAATCTGCCTGGGTATATTTTTATAACGGTCGTTATCACAGCATTGTGCTCCTGTCCTCATTAGTGTGCCTGTGTAAACAAGTCCTGTCACGTCTTATCTGACACATTTATTCTCACAGCTTGTACATTCATCCACTTAACAGCAGTAACAGAGAGAGTGACAGAATGATATAGCAGGGAAAGTGATACTACAGCAGGATAGCACCAACAAAACAAGAGCAGCTGATTTATTTTTGACAACTGGAACTTCCTACAATAGGTTTTATATCATTCTTATTTAATTACAGTCTCATTGAGATTAAAATGAGACTAAGAACAAGAAACACTAGCAAAAACCCATCAGCAGGCAGCACAATAAACAAAGAATCATAAAAAACATCACTGCATAAAGCTCTAAGATCACCAACGCTGTGCGTTTCTAGTAAATTTACACAGTATTTTAGCAATAGTGGAACTTACAGGTCCAACCGGCATGCCCAGAGCGATACGCAGCTCATCAGACAGATCTCCCGGCTTCTTCTCTTTCAGACGAGTTTCAAACTCTTTACCCTGCAAAGGCGCAAAAATAAAGTAGGTCATGTGATGGACCTATAGCACTAATGCTTTCACTGCAGTAAATGTAAGTACTGCTCCTGATTACACATCTCTGGTACCTCATAGTAAAGGTCACCATGGATAGTGAGCTTGGGCTTGATTTGCCATTTGAAGAAAGCATCGTGGAGCTTCTGGTAGTCGATGTCAATCTTTCCCATCTTGGGACGAACCTTCTCTCTCATTTTGGTTTTCATAGTTTTGGCATCCTCCTGCAAATGGACATGAAACAGGGACATTAATCATGCACTAATACTTCTGCTATTGTTGACTCAGACTGTTAGAAGGCCACCCACCTTCTCCTGCAGAGCCTCCCTCATTTCCTGGATTCCTGTCCTCTTGATGAACTCAGGGAGCTCAAACGGCGGCTTCTCGATACCTCTCTTTCCCTGCAGATACTTCCGTTTGAAGCACCAGTGCCTGGGCACCGGCACGGTGTTCCTGGTGGCTTTTAAGTGCACGAGCAGCTTGGGCTCCTGAGCCGTCACGTCGTGCATTTCCACCACATCTGGACGAGCAACCAACTGATGCAAAGTGGCAGAAAGAAAAATAAATGTTATCATCTATTCAAAATGTTCTAGACTGAAAGGCTGAAAAGCAAAACATTTTTAAAGACTGAACTTACCTGTTTGAGTTCAGCCACCGTCAGCCTGTTCATCCTCCTCAGTTTCTTCTTGGATAGTTTAGGAGTATCCTGCCTGATGTCCTGCACGTGAAAAAGCATTTCAGCTTTTAACACACAAACAAAAATGATTTTATTCTTTCTACTCTGTTCTAACAGACGGGGGGGATTCAAACCTCATCACTGTCATCACTGTCTTTCTTCTCCTCTTCAAATCCTTTTTTCCGCAGCACAGCTGTCTCCAGCTTCTCTGCCTTCTCAGGCTCCTTCTCCTTATCTTTCTTCACATCATCAGTCAGCTAGAAAAGAGAAGGAAAGACAGACTGCATTAGAGGGAGAGGGGCATCAGAGCAGATGTATTATAAGAAATTATGTCTGCTGGAGTCACACCTTAAATGCCTCAAAAATCCTCTTGAAGAAGATGTAGTTGGGGTCGTAAATCTCGGGCTCCTCTGTGACGTACTCAATCTCCACCTCTGACTCCTTCTCTTTGTCCTTCTCTTTGTCCTTCTCCTTCTCCTTCTCCTTGTCACTGGTCTCTTTCTGTTGCTGCTCTGCCTCCTCCTTCTTCTCCTGCGCTCGCTTCTTCTTGCTCTTCTTTTTGCGGTTCCTGCGTCTCCGGTTTTTCTAGGGAAAAGTTTGGTTCATAAATTCAGACGGAGTCCCAGTAGCTCCCAATAAAAACAACAGAACACTTTTATTGTGGATTAATTCATCCCAGGAACTTCTTTTTAGATTAGAAGACACACTCCCATTTTTAACACAAAGGCACAGATATCCTCATTTCTGAATTAAATACTAGTGTTTTGTTAATAAGTTTTACAGATTTAAGCCAATTTCAAATGTTAAAGTGAGAGCAACAACTCACAAAATAAATTCTTAAGCACAGACTCACAATGGTGTGACTTAAAGGTGCCTTGGATGCTTAAAAGAAGGCTTACGTCTTTTTTAGACATCTGGCTGTCGTCATCTGTTTCAGACATGACTGGTCCAGATGAATTGATCATATCCATATCTGCTCCCTCATCTTCATCATCATCCTCTGAAAAAAAAAAGAAGAGCGAGACAAAAATGTGTGGTGATCACACTCTAAAACCTCATTTTCCAAACACAAATCACCCAAAAACATTCTGAATTCGACAATTTAACCTAACTAAAGTTGGCAGTCACTACAGAACAAATCTGAGCAAATAATTTTAGTTCAGCAGCACTCGAAGGAGCTGACTGACCTGTGGGATCGGTGAGCTGCTCCTGTCTGATCTCCTTCAGCTGGAGGATCTTCTCCAGAGCCTGGGGGATCTTGGGACCGCTGACACTTACCTCCTCACTCTGCCAGCTCTAAAATTCAAAAAAGTGTGATTAGGGAAATTTTATGTACATCTGTGTGTCTGAAAAAAGAAGAAGAAAAACAACCTCTTTCAGCAAAATGTGGACTAATGCATACATGTCTGAACATGAAATGCAAACAGTGGTGGACAGGGGGGGGGTCACACTATCTGATTTGGTCATTTAAAGAAGAGGGAGTGTCAACAGTACAGCACTGCTAAATAATTTTAAGAACAATATATACATACATCAGAATGAGCATACAAAAGTATACAACATGTCTAAAATAAGATTAAATCAGCCTACATACAGGGGGAGCGGTATTTACCTCTCTGTTATCTTCTCCAGGAGGAGGCGGCACTCTCTGTTTCTGAACTGGTAGCATGGTGACACCTGGAGGCAGAGGCCCTGAAACACACAGTCAGTAAACAACATGAGCAGCTTATTAAAGATATGACCACTAGCTCTCAAAACGTGCTTTTTAAGGTAAAGACTCAAAACTTCACTTGAAGCAAAGATCAAGTCATTTCTGGAATGAAATACATTTTTAGAGCTCTGGCTTAAACAGACCTCTGATTGGGGTGACAGTGGGCATGGACCTGGGCTGCATCTTGGCCATCTCCTGCTGACGCTCCTGTTCCAGCAGCACTGCAGCCTGATATACGAGGAGGGGAACAGAAATTACCATGTTTAGAAATTTCAGTAGCACAAATGTGAAAATTGCACACAACTAAAAATATTTAACCAAAAATAAATTTAAATTTTTTAAAATTAAATTCCATCATCTGCTGCTTATTAGAGTTCAGGTCATGGAGGTAACAGTAAGCAGTGGCACCCAGATCTCCCTTTCACCTCATCCAGCTCTTCTTAAGAAATACCAAGGAATAGCCAAACTAGCTGGGAAACATAATCTTGCCAGCATGTTCTGGATCTGTCCCAGGGCCTCCTCCCAGTAGGACAGAACACATTAGCTGGGAGCTGTCCAGAAGGCATCCTAGTCAGATACCTGAACCACCTCAACTGGCTCTTTGATGTAGAGGAGTAGTGGCTTTACTTTGAGCCCCTCTTTAATGACTGAACTCCTCACCCTTTTTCTAAGGCTGAACTCAGACACCCTTTGGAGGAAGATATTTTCCACTGCTTATATCATTCTTTCAGTCACCATCCATAAATTGTTACCACAGGTGAGGATGCAAATTAGGGCTGCAAGTATCGATTATTTTTGTAATCGAGTATTCTATCAATTAGTCCATCGATTACTTGAGTAATCAGATAAATATTTTTTTTCATATTAACAGGTCATCTGCATATTATAACTTTCATACTGCAGTTTTTCTCTGTGTGAAACAAACAGGGGTGCATGGAGCAGCTACAAAGTTCTCTTTCTTCACTTGCTGATCCGGTGGTTGATGAAGGACCTCCAGCTGTGTCCCAGTAAAGGTTTAATTGTGGTTACTGGGGAAAAAAAGCTTCTTTTGGACACTAGAAAAACGTTAGCTCAGGTGGAACGAAAGTTAACGTCTCTATAGCAACTCTGCCGTGTTATCAGTGTTTTTGTTGAAAAACTGGGGGCTGCAAGAGCATAATGTTGTAATGCTTTGTATTCACAAGCATTCTCCTAAAATATGTTTCTACTGCAGATCTATATTTAAACACTAGTCAGGGATTAAAGCATAAAAAATACTTTGACGGGGTAGCTAGTGTTAATAGCGGCGCTTGCTAGCAGTATATCTATGGTTATAGCGATCCATTCTAGGAGTTGAAGTAGAAAAAAATAACTGAAATTCTCAGCCCAACGAGCACAACACAGATAGAGAGCAGTGGAGGCGTGGAAAAACATGTCAGTGATGATCCACGCAGTGTTAAAGGGAATCTGTCGTAGCAACGGAGAACTTTTTAGAATCTGAGGGATTACACACTGATACACACTGCAGTCCAGTAGGTGGGAGTAATGCAACTCTAAGCTGGTTTGCCCACCGCCATTAAACCCACAAGAAGAAGAAGACTGCCGGAGAAGTTTAATGCAGCTAATAAGGGTGAAACGCTCCACTTATGTGGAGACACCCGAGTGCTGCAGAGTTTAAACGAAGAATTGAAGCAACAAATTTGCTCCGAGGATTTTTTTATAAGCAAATTATTCGAGTTACTCCAGGAATCTTTGCAGCTGTAATGTGAACACAGATCAACTGCTAAACTGACAGACTTGCTTTCATGTTTAGCTTCTCACAATACACAGCATCCTCCATGCTGATCCGTCCATCTATCAATCTCCTACTCTACTCTCGCCTCGCTTGTGAAACAGCTGAGATAACGCGTGTATGTGTGTGCTGTGCTTTAAATATAAATATTTCAACTGGGAATTGTTCATCCATCTTACCCTTTTCTGTTGCTCCAAAAGATCTTGTTCATCCATGACATGGGAATCGCCCTGGGACAGCCGGAAACAACAAGAGCCAGACAGGAAAAACATGATTTCAAAGTATTTTCTGTGTGTAGTCCTGCATTTTTAAAGCAGAAACTTAATGCTATGGTGCTCTAGTAACAAAAACACTTATTATGTCACATTCACTTATAATATTACAAGATACATTTGTCTTATTTACAAGTGCCTACACATTAAAACCATCAGCTCTTTCTTGTTTCAGTTATCAACACATCTTTGTCTTTTAAATGCAAAGCTAAATGTCAAAAGTGAGCGATCAGTGAGTAAACCTCTGGTTCAGCTATCCTCACCTGCTTGGCCCTCTCCTCCTGCTGTAACACCATGGCTGCTCTATGCTGAGCCATCTTCAGCTGATCATCCTGTGTGAGGCCAGGTGGTGGCAAACCAGAGTGCTCCATGCCCATGTGTATACCAGGTGGAGGAGGCCCACTGGGCATCATGCTCATAGGCGGGATCATACCCATACCAGGAGGCATGGGTGGCATCGGCATTGGGGGCATAGCAGGGATACCTGGTATCTAGAGAGGAGGAAATACAGAAGGCTGTGGTTTAAATGTGAAGTATAAGGGTTTGAAGTGAACTCATTAAGGATGCATGACTTTCTGAGTGAGATATTAATGTGTTCAGTGAACATGTTCAATTTTTTTAATGTTTTGTTGAAATGCTTCTTAACGACATTTAGCATAGTTCTACAAACAGCATCAACACTGACAGAACTGAACACACTCAACTGTAACACATACACAAGACTGAAGAACTTATGATAAAAAAAGCTACCTTTGGCTGCTCCCTTATTCACAAGTGGTTGCCACAGCAGGCAGCTCTCTATATTTGATTTGGCAGATTTTTTTTTCTTTTGCCAGAGGTCCTTCTTGACACAACCCCAAAGGGAACTGTGGCTCCTCCTAACATCAAACCATAGATCTTTGTCTTCTTAGCAAATAAGTGAACCACATTGGTTACTCACATGACTATACTTCTATTTCAAAATATTAACATAAACAGGAAGAATTGCAGTATTTCTACTCACTTCGATCTCCCCACCCCCCACACAGTTAAAATACTTTTTCCCTAGTTACTTGTACCATTTCCTGTGGATGCACACATCTGTGGGTAATTCTTTGGTTGGATAATGATCATTATGTGGTTTGACTTTTATTCTAAACATCCATCCATGCATGTATTTTCTTCTGCGTATCCAGTTCGGGGTTCCGGTTAGCTGGAGCCTATCCCAGCTCCCGTAGGGTGAGAGTTGGGGTACACCCAGGACAGGTAACCAGCCAGTCACAACACAGACAAACTTGGGCCAATCATCAATTAACCTAACCTCACTAACTAAATGTCTTTGGACTGTGGGAGGAAACCGGAGTACCCAGAGAGAACATGCAAAGTCCACACAGAAGGGCCCCAGCCAGAGGACTGTCTAGCTGTGAGGTTAACCACCGTGCCACACACTACACTGACGTTTAACTACTGTGTGCTGTAGTTATTATACACAGTG
This sequence comes from Australoheros facetus, assembly GCA_030220045.1. Lineage (NCBI taxonomy): Eukaryota > Metazoa > Chordata > Actinopteri > Cichliformes > Cichlidae > Australoheros > Australoheros facetus. The sequence goes on along the minus strand of JASGAU010345234.1, from coordinate 9,223 downwards.
TTTTCCCTCCAGTTTACCTGAGAACCCATTTGTTTATCGCCATTAGGTTTGCTGAGGAGAATCCCAGTCTGTGGAGAGAGACATTACATTTAGACATTCAGAATAGTTCCTCTCATTTCAATGAAAAGGAGAAAACAGTCAAAGAAGCAAAAAAGAATAGCTGGGAAATACTATTAACCTCTGGTCAAACATTATACCAGACTACTGTAACTTAATTTTAAAAGTGAGGAACAGCAGAAAAAAAATGCTATAAAAAGCCGCACCACCATACAAAACAACTGCACGGTCACTGGAAAACCGAACCGCGAATGCATTCACCTGTATCATGTAGCCCTTCAGCCTGTCAATTAGCTCCTCTCTGGGGCCTGAAGAGAGAAAATGAGAAACAGCTGTTAAACAACACTGATATGAATCTATGCGTGTAAAACGTACACCAATTATGTGCCAGAACAACTCATTTACATGTTAACGTGTAACAGAGCACTAGGCTAACGCTGTGCACTACATGTAAAGTTAGCCAAGTAGCTAATCCTCTGGACAAGTTGCAGGGCTAATACGAAGGAAAAAAGCAAATCAAATGGTCTTGGTTTTACCAAACATGAGTCACAGTGGTTAAAATGTCACGTACTTGATTAACAAGTGTGTGAAATTTATGCAAGAGAGCACCAACATAATGCAGGCCTAGCTGAAATTCATTGTAACGGAAGTATTGCGTTTTAATGCTACTAGCTGGAGTTAGCAACTAGCTAGCTGCTAATGGCCAAACACCGTCTACTTTGGCGCTTTCTGCAGGCTTGTTTTTTTTTTTACCCATATTGGGCGCCCCCAGCTCCGCCAGCTTGCCCTGAAGCTCCGGGATGCTCCATGTATTCAGAGATGCAATAGCACTCCCCAAATCAGACGGTAGAGACTCGGTGCCCGGCGGTCCGTCGGATGCCATGTTGAAGTGTTAGCTCAGTGGAGCAACGGCGGCAGAGGAGGACACGCGAGAGCTGTGGAAAGACGCAATGCACGACGGGACTTGAAGTCTGAAAGAAGACGTGTTACTGAGTGGAGTCTCTAGATGTCAGTGTTTGCTATTTAGACTTGAAAAGTCTTTCAAATGTTGTCATTAGGAAAAAACCTTCCTATTTTTACATGTTATACAAGTCTGCCGACTTTTTAAGAGGCGCAAAACGTAAATTTAATGCTCAAGTAAACTTCAAATGAACTATAGCACTTGGTAAATGTTGCCTGCTTATAGTCAATATAAAGAGAGAATTATGGAAACGGATTGCTTTTTTTATCATTTAAAGGGAAGCATAATGCATATGAATGTACACTATCATAATGAACTGCAGTATGAAGTCAGACCTGCTACAAACAAAAGGCACAGTGCATAAAGCCATAACTATAAGAGACTGTTTTCTGCAGTCATCGCTATAAAGCCCTCCCTTTTCAGTGTGGTGGTATATGACCAGCGGGCATTGCGCAGACGCACTGGAAAGGGCACACAGGCAGCAGAAGGGCGTTTCTTTCTACACTCAGGATCGAGAGGAGGGGAGGGTATAAATCTGCACTTAAACATGGAAGGGAAAGTATATTCTGAAGTTGTATGCTGAATGTCGTGTAACTTTTTTTTTTTATTAAAAGGAAACACATTGCAAGGTAAATATAATATTCCTCAACATCACTTTACATCCACTGTTTTGCGGCGGGCTGCAGGGACGAACACATGTTTAAAGTCATTTGACCTCCTGGTCTGAACTTTTTGAAGAGGGGAGCTGGAAGTTTATGAGTTGTTGCTGCTGGTTTGGAACCCGGAAGATATTGCAGTCAAAGACCAGTTTCCTCACAGTTTTTGCTGGAATAGCAACCATGAAATGTGCAATTATTGTGCAACTGAATACGCAAAATTTGCGTTACTGGATTAGTCCCCCATTTTTTTCTTCTTTTTGTTGTCAGGGTTGGTGGATGGTGTGTTTGATGGTAGTGACGAGAAAGGAAATGTGTCGCACAGCTGTTCGCGATGGTCAGCTTGAGTTGCAGTTTGACGCTTGGAAATTTTATTATTTATTTGTATTTTTTTCCAGGGACCACACCCACCTTAGAGCTGCTTTCTTATCAGCGTGAGCCATGTGTCCAAATTAAAGTTGTATATGGGCCAAAATATGCTTCAAACCATACGAACTGAGTAACTTACTCTAACAGTGAGCATTTCCCAAATGCAGTGCAGTGTTCCTAAAAGCTGTTTCTTTGCAGACTTTAAGAAAAACGGCTCTCATACAGTAGTCAGCATGTTCCCTGCAGTGGTCACAGTGAGTGTCCAATTTCTCTGCGGGTCTATTTTCTCCATAGCTTTAAAGCAAATACTTTGGATATTTAATTTCGCAGTAAACTGTGTTTGGAACATGAACCCTGCATGCAGAAATACACCACAGGCGGTCATAAGGCTTACTCATAGCACAAACTCTGGACTTATCCCTGCCACTTAGTTACACTCAGCGTGCACTGAATCAGCCTCAGTCGTGAGAAGGAGGAAACCGAGGACACGCTGGGACATGAGCAGAAAAGCATTAGCCGGACATTCTGTTTATTGATGATTGCAGCGGTTTCACAGTCTTTGTACGTCTGCTACTTAAGTCATCTGACCCCCTATTTCAAAGGAAGTATCCTGCAGTGCAATTTGTGCAAAAGAAATAAAAGAAATCCATGTTATGGGCTGGATCAAAGTGCACGTTTTCAGTTTTCTTGTCTTGTATTGCTAGATAATGCAGTGCAGTACATGCATGTACCCACACTCTACTGCTTGCCACTTCTTATATGTGCCACTACTATCACTGAGGTGAAGGCTAAGTGTGTGTGTTGGGATATGGAGTGAGAGTATGTAGGCTGCATGTATTTCTCATGTGAGAGGAAGTAAAATATTCATTACAGTCAGATTGAACTCGTGTTGGGTAAAACGTGCCCTGATGGCAGCCAGAAGAGGTGAAACAATATGACTGCTTTCATTAAAGTAACCCAAAACAACATAAATATGATAAACATGTGAGTTGTTTGTGGTCTGCAGGGTTGACAGTGTTACACTGTAATAGCTGTAGTTGTGAACGGTGGAGACAAAAATAAGAGGCTGTTTAAACAGGTTGTCTGTCTGGTCTTTTTTAATTATACTTTTGGCTTCTGGCTGTATAGTCAAAAACTCTTCCAACTCCAGGAAAAGTGAATTAAGTATTGAATTAACTTACAGCGGTGCTCATTCTGTCATTCGAATGACAATAATAATATGTTAACAGCAGTGATGGCATAGTTACCTTGAAAAAGTAATCAGATTACAGATTATTCCTTTAAAAGGTAACTTGGTCACTACTGATTACTTCATTTTAGAAGTAACTAAGTTAGATTACAAGTTACTTTATTAGTTACATTCAACAGCTGCTGGTGTTGTGCCAAAAACTGATTGTCTGCCATAAAGTGATTCAGAGGTTTCTTTGTGCTTTTGTGTGTAATGTGTTTGCTTATATTGGTAAATAGAGTGCAGTCAGCATGATTTATGAAGGGCTTATATATAAAATGAAGAAATAACTTGTTTTGCAACAATCTTTAGGAGTCTGTGTTATTGTACCTACCTGTAGTCAACGTCCGTGTGTGTGTGTGTGTGTGTGTGTGTGTGTGTGTGTGTGTGTGTTTTTTTCTCTTTATGTGATGTTTGGGGGATTTCCTTTTAGTAAAGCACTCATTTCTGCTGGTTGAATAACCATGACAGTCACTGTGGTAAAATATACTCAGTGGACACAATATTTCTATTCCTATTCCTATGTAGTTATAGTGGTGACAAAAGTGCATTTGTTGGTGTAATAATGCTTGTGGTAAGAAATATTATGGCAGCAGTAGTTGTGGGAGCAGCCGTGGCAGCATTAAGCAGCACTTCCACCTTTGCTAGCTGTCCTATTAGCAGAAGTGATATGTGTAGTACTCATTCAGATGACACCAGTGTAGCTTTATCATGTTAGCAGCAATAGAGAAACATGTGATAAGTCTCCACACTCTGTAAATCAACATACTGAGGAACCTGCTGTTGCAGCTGTTGGAGTTTTTGGATCTGTTAGCAGGAACATTTTTCACTGAGTGATCCCAATGGGTGTGGTTCACAGTGAGCAGGGGGTGGTGGTGGAAACTCTTACATGGCTCCACAGCTCCACAAGCCAATGACAGTCACACACTCAGCTTCTGCTGTGACTGACAGTTGGGACTCAAAACCAGAAGAGTGTTTAGGTTCATATCTGTGCTGGGGTAGTAAACAAAAAGAGACAGAGCTGAAAGAAGTTAAAAATAAACGCCTTTCCCTCTGTGCTCGACAGAAAAGACGTAGAAAGACTCGAAGCAACAAAGGCAGACAAAGTGAGGCTAACTCTGTCGAGGGCTTTGGTGACTCTGATGATAGTTTATGCTCCATTGCTGGCTCTGCTTAATTAAAGAGTCACACAGAGCTTGTGCTTGTTCTTTACCTCATGCAACCTTTATTGTGCATCAAAATACACACACACACACACAGTTACCATCCTGCTTTGTTAATGTGCTTGTCTGTTTAAACAATGACTTTAATTTTGTTCTCACTGACCCTGTGCATGCATTCCCACCGTAAAAGTAGCACCGATTTAAAAATAAATAAAGATATGGTGCCATCTGACCACATTTGAAGGCAAAAGTGTTTACTGCTGCTCTGAAAAGCCGCGCTCAAAGTCAACAGGAAAGATCCTATAATCATTCAAATATGTCATTAAAAGTGCGCAATTTCACACAATCTTTGGTATTAAAAACAAAAAAAACATTCAAGTTGTCTCAACCAGCTGAAATATTTTAGTTTAGACCAAAGGATTTCAAAACCCTTTCGATGGATTGATTTTCCCCTCATACTGAATCCGGTCTGCAGACATGCCTACAGAAAGTTACGCCTTCAGCTTTCATGTAATATGTCCTCTGTCACTTGAACAAGCAGCAGTAATTCCAGATATTTGTCAGATGACTGAAGATTTAGTTAGCTTCATATGTTGACAGTATGCCAGGACCCTACAAAGAGCTTCAAGTAATCTCATGAATGTTATAAAATAATCTCAAAAAGAGAAAAAAAAAAAAGTAGCACCGATATGCCTATTGTGTGTAACTGTTGTGCTGGGCATTGCAAGAATCTATGTCTGTGGTTGGCTGAAAAGGAACAGGAACGGCTCATTGGCCTTTTTAAACCCTGAATGTGAATGCACACCGAGGATGTGCACATCCTTTGCTTCTGTGATCCATGTGTAGATACAAGTCTGTACTTATGTGTATCTTTGTGCTTAGTTTTTTATCTTCCAGTTTGTTTGTTTTTTGCAGGGTTTGGCCGCTGTTGGGGTGAGAACGGGTTGACATCCTGCACTGCTTGAGGTGACTGGTGCTGTCTGGAATCAGATCTTTTGTACTGAGTAAGTCCTCTTTCCTGTGAGAAGCTTTGGATTTTTGTGCCCCTCTGTTTGTGATTGCAATCAAAGCATCCAGCTGTAGCACAGACACATGTACCACGACTAAGCAGCAGCGTAGTCTCATCAATGTTTGATAGCTTCTTGATAGCTTCTGATGTTTTATTCTAACTGATTATCGAGCCTTGAAGCCATTACCACTTTATATCAGATTTACATCAGTGATGCTGTTGCCTCTTTAATAACTGACGCTGACAGATCTACTGACAGATCTTTATATCTTATTGTGGTTCCAAAGAGAATCCAATTGATAGGAGCAGGCAGCCCTACTGTGTGCCGTTAACTCCATAAGCTGAAGATGGCGGAGACACCCATTTATGCCACAGGCATGGCCTACAAGCTGAGGAACCAGTGGGATCGTGACAGTGGCCTGGGACAGAACCACAATGCTGTAAAGTTCTTGGGTCAGGACTACGACGCTCTGAAAGCCCAGTGCCTCCAGAGTGGGAGACTGTTTGAAGATAGTCTGTTTCCTTGTGCTGCATCGTCTTTGGGATTCAACGAGCTCGGTCCCAGATCCTCTAAGATTTACGGCGTTCGCTGGATGAGGCCTACGGTGAGAAATGAGGCTTTGGGGGTGGGGGGGTGGGGTGGAGGTGTTTGTTTAGTTTAACCTGGGGAGTTCTTTATTGTGCTGTGATAACTGGGATTGTAATGTTTGCTCTGACTTTAGAGAGTTACACACTTGAAGCACTGAAGCAATCAGGTTTGGTTTACACAGCAGTTCATTGTAATGAAGTTTAACTGTAGCCTGTTTCCAAAATAACTGAAGGCATTATAGCTGTGTTGTTCCTCCATGTGTGCAGCTTTTGCCCAAGCATGGGTGAGCAAACAAGTGGAGAAAATGTAGAAGCCACCATTAGTGTTTTTTTTGTTTATTTGTTTTTTTTAAAATCATTTGTCCGTGATGTGGATGCTGTAGATCGGGTTTTAAAGTGGTTTTTAGAAGGTTAATGTGAATTTTCTAGGCACCTAGAACAGCTACCAATACCACATTCAGACATTTGGTGGTCTTTAAAGTAGCAGCTCCTTTTGTAAACAGTGTGTACTGTCTGAATGAGCCCCTGTGAGAGCAGAGTAGCTAACTGTCTGGAGAATTCACAGCAAGTAAGTGCACATCCTGACCTGCTGCATATCCCTGCAGCACCTTGCCCTGAACCATAGTATTTTAAGTATGGGCACCCTTCTTACACAGGCTATCTCCTACTGAAGGCTACACGTCTGTTACAGAAACTTCAGACCAAGCCCTGACCCCATTCTTCCAACACTTCCTCACAGTATAAAACTCAACTTACAAACACAAAACACTGTCGTGTGAATAATCAGAGCTGGCGAGCACTGACCTCTGACAACCAAGAAACCAGATTTTTGAGATTGTCTACTTCCCAGCAACAAAAGGTTTCTGGTGATGTAGCATTCCTGTGAAGTGCTGTTAGTCAATCAGCTGTTAGTCAGAATCCAAACTGGTGCTAAGTGGTCGCTCCTGTCAGTCCTGCAACACTGGAGCGAGCTGTGGTCTTAAAAGCTTTGCACACTGATTGTTTTGGCTTCCTTTTGAGTATGCAGATCACCACGTGTGCATGTGCCTGCGTGCTACTTGTGTTTGCTTGTTCCCTTTAATGCTTTCCGGGGTCTCAGCCTCACGAAAATAGCGCTTCATAATGCATGCATCACCTGCACCACAGGATCTGTGCTATTTACACTAAAGGGGTCATGGTGCTCACTTTGTCCACTGAACACACACAAACCATTCAGCATGTGGCTGAACTTTTTTTTTTTAAGGCTCACACAGAGAGCTATTTTATGTGCTCTTGTGTGCCACGGGAAGAAATTAAATGTTTGTTTTTATAGCTTCGCGGGGTTTCTCGCACTTAGCTTGCTGAGTATAAGATGGTTTGGGGAACAGGAAGTTGTGAAACACTAGAGTGTAACAAAATGTCTGTAACGTACCTGTGGTTTTAATTTATACACTATGACCAGATTTAGAAATGGCCACATTATTACATTTTGTTGAATAAAATTATAAAATAGATTTTGTAAACCAGCTATCATTCAGTAACCCGATTAATTCGAGTTTTCAAAAAGAGCCATGATAACTTAAGGATTTGCTTGCTTGGCTCACCACAAAGGCTAAGAGCTAGTGTAAGAAAGTAGCCTAGTTAAGTCTAAATGGTTTCCTACAACTTCAAAGTTAAGTAGTGTGATATCTGCTGCAGGTCAAACAGCAGTTTAAAACAGTTTGCTCCATCTGTTGGTCGAAGAATTAATGTAAAGATTCTAATAAGGTAAAACAAACACCAGACCATTGATAGAATTGGGTATTTTGTATTCATTATACTTGTAGATACCTTTGCTGCAGTATTGTTTGACCTGTTTGTGCTGTTGGACATGAAATTAAATGCTTATATAAAAATAAATAAAATCCAGGCCCTTTTAGCCTGCTGCGAGGTGGTTTCCAGGCAGAGCGTCATAATATTTGATATAGATAAGGAGGAGTTGGCAAACAAAGAAACACACACATGTAGCTTTTGTGTGTTATAGCATCATAAATACAATTTATTCTATAGATTTACTAAATAACTTATGGTCATTATTGGGTTGAGCCAGTCCACCAATTAATTTCATTTATTGTATTAGTAGTTAGTCAGTCCTTCTTTCACTAGTCCAGAGTTGTCTCTGAACCTTGACTGACTGAAATGCTAAATGGTAATTGTCTTGTTTTAAAACTATCTCATTGGCAGTTTAATGCAAAAATACTGTCAAGTGATTTCAGCTTTTATGAGCTGCAGACTGGCGGTCCTTTTAGCTAATGCCACAAAGACAGTTAAGTCACTGCACGATCCTGTCTGCACGCATCCTTTTTCTGTCTCATCCCTGTGGTGCGTTAATGGTGCTGGTGTAAAGTTGTGTTAGTTTGCGATACTTTAACATCTAGCTAGCGCTGCAGAAGGGCTTGGTCCCTGCTAGGTTAGTTCCTTAGTTCCTGGTACAGTTGGTATTCTTCCTGCCATTGTTGGGGTTTTCAAAAGCCAGTTAAAATTTGCAATAACCACATATTGTGTCATTTCTGTTGAATGGCTCCTTTGCAGTGTAGTCAGTGCAGTTAGTATGAGAAAGAGAGGAACACGACACACTTGCAAAATGTTTGTCTGAAGGCAAGAAATGCACTTATTTGTGTGTTTATGTGTGTGTGAACCCAACAGGAGATCTGCAAACGGCCCGAGTTCATCGTAGATGGAGCCACTCGCACAGACATCTGTCAGGGAGCTCTGGGTAAGTCCCACAGGGAGGATTCCCAACTGTTACTACTGCATGATTCATCTATTAGAGGTGAGGAGGGGAATAACTGAGATTTTAATCTGGTAGAAAGTCAAAGGGGAGACTGTGCTCCTTTTTGAGAGGGGAAAAAAATTAATTCAGGGAACTGAGGGCATAGATGTTAGTTGCTATGCTAAATCTAGGCAGAGGCTGGATGCAAGTCATGAATAAGTAAAGCTTCCCTTTCCTCTGTAGAGCCATAGACATCATGAACTTGAGCAAGACACTAAACATTTCACAGCAGCAGATCTGATATAAATGTAGTTATTTTAGGGAAAAGAAAAACTTCTTTTTTTATGTTCTGAGATTTATAATCTTTTCAGACTGCTGTCCTTGCAAACAGGAAAAAAAAAATGACTAAAGTATTTTGTGAGGATGATCAGCACCACTCTCATATCTGCATGTTAGCAAAA
>JASGAU010345233.1:1312-11902 GCA_030220045.1 Australoheros facetus | reverse complement strand
ATGTGCAATTAATGAAGATTGGCCACCAAGCTGGTCCAATTTAGCCATGAAACCTCCCACACTAAAATGACAGGTGTTTCAGTTTCATTGTCCAACCCCTTATATCTTATATCTTCTTTGTCTTGTGTCTTTGCCTATTATTTATCTATTTATACTTTGCTTGTATATTCCTGACTGTATATTCTAGTAGATTTCTGACTATATTTCTGATTGTATATTCTTGTATATTCTGTATATTTCCGACTGACAATATTTCCAACTATATCTACTGGACTTTAATTTCCCTGACGGAACCCTCCCAAAGGGATTAATAAAGTTTAATCTAATCTAATCTAATCTGTATGTGTGACAGGCATTTTAAAACAGTGCTACTAAATCAAATGCTGCAATATACTTTTAAACACATTAAATCATGAGGTGGCTAAGGTGCACTTAGCAAGTGTGCGGTGTTGTACACAAAATCCAGAATGCTGCTGCTGCAAGAACCTGAGCAGGAGTGAGTCAGGTGTATACTTACAGTACACTTACATTTTTTATTCATTGCCAGCAGCATTAGAGCTGCCACTGCAGCTCTCTTTGAGTATAATGTGACATCCCATGTACTTCCCAATGTCAGCATCTTATTTACTGGCTGTCTCGTCTGCTGCAGTACAGTCAATACGAAAACTGAAAACTGAGATTTGTATATAAACATATGTTTGAAAAAATGTTACAAAACTTTATTTATTCTGCAAGGTTTTAGCTAAGCTGTCTGGCTCAACCACAGATCCTGCCCAACTGATGTTAGGCATGAGGCACAGTACACCTGGACAGGTCACAAGTGCATCACAGGGCTAACACGGTAAGACAAACAATTTAAGCCTACAGTAAGTATAAAGTACTGATTAACACATCATAACTGTTTAGACAGTGGGAAAGTAGGAGGCCAACTTTGGTAATTAATCCTAGACAGTTTGCATCATTAAATAAATTTATATAAGTCACTTTAGACAAAGTAAAGTTAGTGAAGTTTATCACGTCATTTCTCTCCTTTCAGTTAGCAAAGCAAGACTCTACTGGTTACAGAGAACCTTATAAGGAGATCATATCATTTTCTAACAAAGCATTTGTCATAAAAGGTTATAAAATATAATGTATGATAATTCTTTTTTAATTATGGATTTATGAATCAGTCAAAAGCAATAACCAAGGATTAATTTTCTATCCTCCAGTGCTTGTGTTCTCCTTTACTGTAATGTCACCTTTTATCCATAGGATGTCACTAGAGACTACCCAATCTCTTAAGTGGCACGATTTGCCCCAATATGGTTTTCACTGAAGAAATAATATACCTTTTACATTAAAAAAATCAATTTCCCATTTATTACATTTTTGTACAAGATAATTAAAAAGTATAGAATATTTCTTCCACATCCACCCTCAGAACCAGCCTAACCTGCTTTGATCCAGATCCGTATCAGTGTTTGACAGCTACAGGCTCTCCAGGAGATGGGACCATGCATTGTCCAATTCCTTTGAGATCTCACTCAGGGTTGAATATTCAGTGGGAGGATGAGACTCCGCCTTCCTTTCCCAGCCTGCAGAGTGGTGGGAACTGGGTACTAGGGAGCCCAAAATGGCACGCTATTTTTACCACTCTGTGTTCAATCTGAGGGCTGCTCTCTAGAGACCTCTAGAGATCGGCAGTTCTCCCAAAGCCGCGGAATTTAACCCTAGGACAGCTCTCCCCAGATGTGATGGAAAACATCTGGCCAGCTGCTTGACTACAAGGCTTAGCTGTCCGGCCCCAATGCTACCACCCCCCCCAAACACTCCTAGTCCAAGCTAAACCTCAGTTGATAGTGATGATAAACAGCAACCAAAGCCCTTTAAAGGAATGTGAAATTTAATTGTGTGATGTACTGATGACTGAAGTTGCTGCCTGTACATGGTAATATTTAGAAAGAAAGAAAAAAAAGCCTCGGAACAAAAAGACTAATTCTTTGAGTTGGGGTCAGAAGAATGACTCATATATCGTGTGGATAATAAATGCAGGCATCCTTTAAAATAACTGGACACAAAAATAATGCAATGAATGTCACAGAATCCCAGAATAACATTTATTAATTACTGATTTCTATTTAATTTAAAAAAAGGTTACTTGTAAATGTTACATTGAGTTCTACTGAAACATTTCCATGTTCTGTCTCTTAGCACAGGTTAACATTAGGCACACAATAATGCAGACATCATTTTGCATTTCTAGCCACTGTTTAAATACAAAACAGAAGAGCGATTGGGGTGGGGGTGGGGGGTCTTACTGTAGCAAAACTGCTGTACTGAAGCAGTGCAGCCAGAGAAGAAAATACATCAAAACAGGAATTCAACTCAATTGTTTCCATGTGAGGGACAACTGATTTGTCAAGTCCCTGTGTCATGTGTTACATTAAAAAAAAAAAAAAAAGACAATCAATTTACAGACCATAATACCCTGGATTGCAAAATATAAGAGCAAGTTTGTGTTATTCCCTCACACATTCACCAAAAGTACAAAACGTTCTACCGGTATATCCAAATACAGAAAAATAGTCAACATGCCTGAAAATATTGCCTCTTGCTTCTTTGATATTCAAATGTGGCCCATGTCGAAATGATAAGGGACTTTTGGGAAAGTTGAAAGTTGTAAAAGCCAAAACTTGCCCATTCCTTCTGATATATCAAGAATCTGTAGTCACTTAATATTTGGTCTTTCCCATTGAAAAATAAACATTAGGTGAGAGTGGGATGAGCACAACACTTACTCAAACTGCAGTGGCAAAAACAGCAATTTCACAAACACAGCAATTAAAATAAAGATACTAAACAGCCGTTTGTCCACGTCTGGGCTGTAGCCTTTAAAGCCTATGTACAGCTTATGGCACAGGAAGGGTAAATGCTGTGGTTCTTACTACTTTGTTGGCAGAAAGAGAATAATTGAGACAAAACGTTTTACTTATTGCACGAAAAATATTACTTTCAAGGGTTTCACTTTGCGCCACAGAAAGCTTTGGATCAAGTGAAGACTTCGTGGAATTTATGTAGGTTAGACTCCTTTGGTTGGGCATCTTTTGGTTTTCGTCAGTCCCACAAAATGCTCAGGGGTCTTCTTTTAATTTACATATGGCAATCTGTGATATGAGTTCAGTTTGAGTTTGAGAATGAATACAAAGTGTTGAGAAAATGGCAATTTTTCACATGTGCAGCTTTATCAAAACACAAGTGCCACTACAGGTTAACATACTCCCTATTCATAAAGCTTTATTTTTACCATTTATATTATCAATAGCACTACGAATGGGAATAATCACCCCTGTGGATCTGTATGCTGTGTTTGTACACTGACACGTGACAAGTCATGGGACATAGAATGGATACAAATGGGGTTTTACAATAATCAGGCTTTGCAGCTGTCCACCTTTTTTTTCTGAGAAAAAAAAAAAATAGAAAATAATACAACATACAATCAAATACATTTTTCAGATCATCCTCTTTTAGTTATGCAGAGGTGAAAGCAAGTGCAGTATTCATGTTCATCAGAGAACAAAATCCAACGGGTCATCCCCAAAAGCCTCCAGTTCATCTCAAATTTTAAGCCATCCTTTTAAAGCTAGAGCTGCTCAAAAGCAGATGAGTCAAGATCTGTGGAGGCTGTTGCTTGTCACGAACATCTTATGGCATTTTCTCTGAAGACTAATTTACCATACAGGCAAAACAATCATTGTCAACATCACCATTGGTATACAGAAGTCTCTTGTGCACTAACAAGATTTGCACCGTCTTCAACTCTCCGCCAGCTTTACAAAACACCAGTAAAACGTTTTACTAATTTTCTGTGGCATGCAACCCAGATTAGGGCTTTCTTTGCCAGAAAAAAGAAAGTGGCGCGTGGTTACAGCTATACTGGTGCCTTAGTAAATTTGATAAGAAACTAGAGGAAAATAACAGAAAGCCAAATAACTGCACATTTTTGGGCTCAGAGTGGGCACTAATGTGAAGGCTCTTGAGTCCAGAGTTTTGGAGTGGGGGGTGGGGGGTGTTGGTGGCTTGATGTTTAGTCACCGCCAAACAGAGCATTCAATAACAGCAGTGGAAGCAAAGAGGAGACTTCACTATGGCAATGTGGGTACCGACACCTCTAGAAGGCGGTTGTTCTTGCGCTTGCAGGACACAGTGTTACCGTTCTTGGGGCTGCTCTGGATGAATTTCACGCATACTTTGTCCTGCTTGAACTGCACCAGAAACCTGCCACACAGAAAACATTAGCCATGTCATAAAACAGCGTCCAGGCGGAAGAAATATCACCTCGACCAGTATAAACCGATTTAACCACGAATGCTCTTACTCATCTGAGATGTCGATGTTGAGTCGCTCCCGGTCTGCAGCGGTCGCCCCAATGCGATAGAGCTTGGTGATGATTTCAATAAGGTGCTCACTGCTGAGTAAGAAATCTCCTTTGACAGCTGAAGCTGAACCCTGAAGCAGAAATAAGAATGAATTCATGTATTAAGATCTTTTAATAAACTTTAGTGTCTCTTCAGGCTTCACGGGAACAGTCTGTCATTTTGAGACGTTTTTATTTGCTTTCATGCTGAGGTAAATGAGAAGACCTATTGAATAACTTTGGCTTCAACAAGCCTGACTAGAACTGGCTCATAATTATACTATACTACACAATCACTCTTCTCACCTCTTTGAGTTTGAGAGCAAAGAAGCCATCATTCTGCGTGCTCACTGACACACTAGTGACATCTGGCAGAGGAACGCTGACCTTCACCTGGCCGGTTTTCTGGTCAGCCAGGACAAAATTCTTCTTGGTCAGCAGGAAGATCCGTGCGGTTCCCTGTAAACACGAAGAATAACATGTTGCCTTGCTGTCATTCCCCCGTTTTTCCTACGCAAAAGCAAGAGCACAGACTAAAATTGTTTTTTGTGTGTTTTTTTTAGGTGCCTTTTCAAATGTGTCTTTGAGCTTCAGACTGGGACAGGGTTAAAAGTACAACATAATAGACCTGTCCAGAAATGTCTGCTATCTGCTGGAAGAAAAATATTGTCAGTTGTTAAGATGTCAAAAAACATCAGATCGCTGTGCAAGGTGTTGAAATATACATCAAAACAACTTAGTGGTTGCTCTGTTCCACTGCGCCCGTGTGGAAAATTGAAGAAAATCTCTAAACACACAAGGTCACTATGTAATCACAGTTCACATTTTAGATTTTACAGCTTGTATACAAACTAAAGGGACAGTAAATACTGTAGAGTGTGATCTTTCTGACCTTGCCATTCGCCCTGTTAATCTTGTTGACCACATCAGCCAGCAGAACCTTTTCATCCACAGTGCTGTTTAGTTTCTGATATTTGGGGTTCTTGCTGATCTCCAGGTAATCTCCTTTGAAAGGCTGACTCACGCTGTGACACACGACGGAGTAAAGTAAATGCAAAGTACAATACAAGACTGTACTTTACACTGACAATGTGATCTGCTTCTTAGAAAGTGAAAATGCCCACAGGTATTGCTTTTATGTAACTATAACATGAAATAAAGAGCACTTGAATACAGTGACTTTCAGGTACCTGCTTGGGTAGAGAGCCTTTTTGTCCTTGAAGATCTCACTTGCCTCTAGCTTTTCCTCATACACAGCCTTCTTCTCCTCTGTGAACTGGTCCCTGTATTTCTTGCACTGAACACGAGAAATTAAGATAAGTGACTATCTTCAATAAACCTCATATACTTATCTAGACCATCATTTCTATTGTCAGATTTCAATTATATTCTAATATATATATATATATATAGTGCATTATATCAAGAAATGACAGAATTATTGTCCTAAAAGTCAGATAAAATGCTTTCTCCATTGTACAACCCACTCTCCAGGTGTGCAGGAGACAACGCTGACAAAATTAAATACGGCTGATTGATTGTATGATTCTTTTTTTCATGACCAACCCTCCAGAGATGAAAGATTTTCCGGAGCTCTGTATGGACTCCGTCCAGGAAGATGTAAGGCCTGGCCGGCCAGTTCTTGTCTATGGGTGACATGGAAGGCATGTTGCTCTTCAGACCCAGGAAGTATTTTTGTATCTGGACACACACAGACAAGGAAATGTTTTGTTGATTTCTAAACATTATGTTGAACTTTAACATGAAAAAAAAAGAAAAAAAAAAAAGAAGTCCATCTTACAATTCGCTGGATGGTAAAGTCATAAATCTTTTTGCCAGCATTTGCCCTGAAGAATTTTCTGTACTCTCTGCGGACCTGTCACAGCACAAAAAGATAAAATGAAATAAATGAACTGTCAATCAATTCTTGGCTCATCTTGACTTTTTATGTATTTGGAAAGACGAGGAAGGACAGTGACAGGAGGATCACAGCGTAACACAAACAGGCACACTGAAATAACATCTGACATTTGGTTAGTCACAAACAATGAAATGAAAACTGGAACTCCAAACTGTTGGAATTAATCACAACGATTGTGTAAATTAATTACTGAAAAGGCAATGATGGTTATGACAAGCGTCATTCTGACCTTAATTCCACAAATTGAGTTGGAAAGGGTCAGTCAACATGATGGAAAAAGATTAGGACTGTGATAAACGGCAGTGTATGGACAACTGAACAACCACCAGATACAACCAAAAACGAGGACACACACCTAAAGAGAAATAAATAACAGGTAAAGCGAATAGTGCTGGATAAACAAAAAAAAAGTGCTTGTTTATGGGTTAGTTGAACAGATGTAGACAGAAACAGAAATTAAGAGAAAGAAATATGAGAGAGCCAGACACCAGTGCTTTAGATATTCAACATTAAAAGCCTCCAAGGAGGAAAGAGGCATCTGTTCCTTAACAATCGTCCAAAGAGTAACAAAGTATGGAATTACATGATGAAGTTTAACCTTAATAATAATAATAACAACAATAATACTAATAATAATATTATATACAATGTACATGATGTGCCTGTGTGTTGAACCTTAACAGGCCAGGCTATTTACAATATATTATATATTATCCTACAATGTGTAGGTTATTGTGGTTTTTGTTGGGAGCAGTGATGGTTATATAGTCTTACAGCTGCTGGAAGGAAGGATCGACGATAACGCTCCTTCGTGCATTTAGGGTGCAGCAGTCTGTCACTGAATGAACTTAATACATTAATCAGTAACCACATAACTATTTATGTCTGTGAACCATTTATGTCTAAAGCCACTGCTTTTTTTTTTTTTTTTAAAGCTGCAAACAAATAGAAATACTACAAAATCTACAAAAAGTGTCATGAGGACAGAGACTAGCTTCCTGGGGACAATGGAGAAGATGGTTGACGAGGATGTGGAAAGTCAGGGGTGTCAAGTAGGTGGCAGACTTGGCAATAGCTGCGCCGTGGGGCTGGTAGGTACCTTGAGTCCCTGCCAGTAGGCCCAAATCACAGCGACAGCGTGCTTACGCCTGGCCTCGTCCTTCAGTCTCCTGAGCTCCCTGCGAGCCTGTTCAAGGGGTGGGTGGGAAGAGACGGAGAGTAGGAACAAATGAAGCAGGAAAAGATGAGAGGGAGAAGAGGTAGACACCGTTTTGCCTGAGGTCAGCAACATCAAATGCGTGCGCACACACACACTGCACACAAGCCCCGTGTGATCACTGACAGACTGTAAAATTACAGCTCTACTGCTCCAGCCTCCAGAACCCAATATGGAACTGTGGGCCATATGAACAGTTATCAGGAGAACTTCTGGAAGGGAAACAGAGTTGTTGCTTTGAGAACTTGGAGTGCAAAAGGAGCAATCACAGCAAAAGTGACATCTCAGGCACCAGAGGTCACCTCAAAGGATCCAAAACACATCCTTCCAAAAAAAGTCAAACAGTATAGCAATGCAAAAACTAAACATGCACTAGCTACACAAGACGTCATGCAGAGGGAGCAAACAGCATGCAGTGATGAAGCATGGACCCTGGAGGAAGAAGCTGAAAACAATGCCAGGATAGGACATATCTGTTCCTGATGTATGTGCATGTGTGACTGCACCTTCCATGGAGTTTGTTTGCCTACCTTGGTTCAACGACTAGTACTTACACTGGAAAAATGACAATATCATTTAGTGGACACCGCTGTAAATGCAGGTTTAGATGAAAATAATAATTTTGGTCACACAGGTAAGACTCATCTCTTTGCTTCAGCAGCCAGTAGTCTGCATCTGATAAGAGTCTATAATAAGCTGTCTTCCATATAACTTAAGTGTTTGGAAAGAGTCGAGCAGACTGATGGATACGTTGTGGACGAGGTGGGAGTGGGATTGATGGAGGCGGCAAGTCAGAGTCACGGCAAATCAAGTCAACAGGCTTCCCAAATACCTTGGTGCCCTGCCAGCCGGCCCAAATGACCGATACGGCATGTTTATTCCTCGCCTCCTCCTTCAGCTGACGCAGCTCTCTCCGGGCCTAATGAAAAGCGGTGGCAGTTGTGGGTGAAGTTAATTTCAGTGACAATCAAAACATAATTGTCCGAGAAGAGGGGACAGAGTAGGTGCAAAAAGGCATTGCATGGAAACATGGACAACAGGAAAATATATCAACGGGGGGATATTCTCAACAATGAGTGGTGCTCATGTATTCTAAGTTTAAAGTTTAACAGAAACGGAATATGAAAGTGAATGAAATATTACAATACTGCAAGAAAATCCAGTTTCAGAGGTGCTAATGTCATCTTCATATTTGCAAATTTAAAAGAGCCAGAAAAGTTCAGATTCAAGCTGCAGGACCTTGAATATAATTAATAACAACAACTAAGAACATGTGATATGAGAATGCTGTTGTTATAAAATTCTGACAAGATAACGGTATATTTTATGCCATTAGAAAAGTCCAGCTACATTTGCACCATTGTATTGAGTTTTAAGAGCTTCCTGGTGCTTTGCTATAGCATATTAGTAGATTAATAAGAACCTTCTTGACTTTAGCCAGAGCAATAACCACAGAAGAGATGGGACACATTTAGAACATCACATTCGACAGAAACCCAACCTCAGACACACGTGTAAAACAACTGAGCCACGCATCTCAGTCGGGATCAACACAGCTAACTATATTAGCTTAAGCATGTTAGTTGGGGGAACTCTCAAGATAATCCTACATTTAACAGCTACAGAACACAAAACAGGGGGGAGGGGGGAAGAAAAATCAACAGTCAGGTTCGTTAATCTGGCCAGTTGCCTGACCAAGGTTCATTCAGCAGGGGTGCTACTCTATTAGGCAGTTTCATGGTGAGAATAGCATGGGATGGGACAAGACGTGATGAACAGGGATGACAAGGAAGCTGGGACAGCAAAACACTATCGCTGGGTGGAAATACCTTGGTTCCCTGCCAGTATGCCCAAATTACAGTCACAGCGTGTTTATTCCGCACTTCTTGTTTTAGACGTCTCAGCTCCGTCCGTGCCTGGTGGATGTGGTGGGTGTTAGGTAAGACAAGTTAAAGATGTGAAAAGAAAAGGGGAAAAAAAAAATAGAGACAGGAAAGTTGAAAAGGAGTAGGGGAAAAAAGATAAGAGGGAGCTGTGTGATCAGCACAAGAAGCAGGATTAAAGGAGAACAGCAGCAATAATATAAAGGATAGGTTTGTTAAAGGACAGACGTTTTGCGATACTGTGGTGCCTTTAGGCTAGAACACAACGTACAACAACAAAGAACTGAAGCAATACTGTCAAGTGTTCAAGAGCAGGCTTTTTCAGCAGAAGCCAGGCTGGTGTGCCATCAAGGTAAACACCTCACACTTTGATATAACTCTGCACTTTAATGCATCAGTACCTGGGTGCCGTGCCAGAACGCTGCGATGGTGGTCACTGCCTCTTCACATCTCTTCTGATATTTCAGCTCTCTCAGAAGTTTGCGGGCCTGGTGGAAACAAGCAGACATTTTAATTTTGTTCCCGTCTTAACAGCTCCTGCTACATTTTGTTTTCCTGAAAACTGAATTCAAAGACAGATGCCCACCTGCCACCCTCTGGTGTAAGACTGAACCACAGTGGTGGCACTCTTGATATTCTGGTACTTCTTTTGTTGCTGTGAGATAGAAAAGCAAAACGTTTCATTATGCATCCGTGATTATCGGTTTTAATTCGCTTTGTATGTTGGGTGCAATTAAAGGGTCTCACAGCATATCGGCGGTACCAAGCTGACACCACTATCTGGCTCTTTTTCATCAACAGGAACTGGCTGCGGCACTTCCAGCCTCTGTAGATCTTCTGAATGAGTGCGGCGAGGTCCTGCAGGCATTGCTTTCTCTTCTCCTCCAAGAAAAAGAGCTACAGGAAGAGAAGAAAATTAAGAGTGCAAGACAAAAGGACAACCGCCTGATCAACAGTGCGATATCGGTTGTTAAAAGTTGGCTGTTATCAACGTCAAATTATCTCCAGGAACGTAAAATGTCAGGGAAAGCCAATTTACCTTGAGGGAAAAAAAGGTTATAAGTTTTAGGGGGGAAAAAAACCCATCTCCAACTGAATCAAAAAAATAATAATTTTGTAAACTGAGCAAGTACTGATTCCTCAATGACAAGAACAATGTCTGGTTTATCTG
>JASGAU010345230.1:0-21893 GCA_030220045.1 Australoheros facetus | reverse complement strand
ACACACACACACACACACACACACACACACACACACACACACACACACACACACACACACACAGACACACAGACACACACACACACACACACACACACAGATCTGTATGCGGCAACGAGTTCCGCTGTGTTTCTATTTCGGGCCGGTTCGACTTCTTTGTAAGTCTGTCGCGCCGCCTTTGGAGTGTTTCTTGGTTGTAAAATAAAGGCTGCGGATACATGTACTTCTCCACAAAGATTTGTTAGCTCTCTCTATTACAAGATGTGCGTCTGTGTGCACATTTGAGTGTGTATCTGTGTGTGTGTGTGTGCGTGTGTGTGTGGAGAAGGAGACAGAGATAACATTGTTCTCCCAGAAATCTATCAGCGCCAACAGGATTGCTTTCCCCCCGCCTCGCTTTTTCCTGTGTTTCATTCCTGTTTCCATCTCCCCCGCCTCATCTCTCTCTTTCTATCCACCGTTCCCCCCTCCTCTCCTCCCCTCCTTCTCTCCGCCTCTCCTCGTTCCCTCTTTCTCCTCACCCTCTCTTACCCTTACTCTCTACTCTCGAGCTCTCCCCAAACAGAGCACCAGTTGCACTTTATAACATCTAGTTTAGCAGCTGCCCAGCAAACACTGAGACGCGCTGGGAGACAATGGATAGCCGAACTAACTTGTGTATGTGTGTGAGTGTGTGTGTTTGTGTGCGAGCGCATCGGTATGTCTGCCAAAGCTATCTTCTCTAAATGATACTCTGCCTCCTCTACCCCTGACAGAGAGCGAGATAGATATGAAGATGGCAGAGAAATGGGAGTAGTGGAGGGAAGCGGTGAGGTGGGAGAGGGATGAGAAGACAGGAGAAAGAGAGAGAAACAGAGGGATGAGGGGGGAAGTGAGACGATGGAGGAAGATATAGAGGCAGGGAAATGAGTGATAGAAGGTGAGCAAAAGATGTATAGGATTAGACGAGAAGGGAAAAAATTAGTTATGGCTGATGCAGGCAAGAGACAAGAGGGATTGAGGCAGGGTGCACCAAGGTTGTACTCTGCATTTGTCAGTTCAACGCTGTTATATGGACAATATATAATTTCCACATTTAGGGGGTAAAGACATACAGAGAAGAACATATGAAAGAACAAGCAGCATGGGGAGAGTTGATGCATAAGCAAATAAGTGCCTTTCACAAATACATGTTATAGGCTGTTTTGAAGGTTATAGAACTCTGTGAAACCTGCAGCTTACAGCAGTTACAGCTCTCTATACTAAGTTAAAAAGTAACTAGATTGTAGAAATGTAAATGTAATGAAAAGAACTTTCTCCACAGGTTCAGAGTCCACCTACACTCAGAAATAAGTTTTTCTTTTTGTTACCTTACCTGACCTTTGCTGTACAGAGTTTGACAATGACTTAAGAAGGCATATTATGCTTTTCTTTATTTTTCTGTTGTTCACACACTGTTACAAAAATGGCTGTTCATGTTAAACATGGCCAAAGCTTTAAACACTGTGGTCAGAATATGTAATTCCTGTGAGACAGAAGCTCAGGCTCTACAGACTGCTCCAAACACTTAGTTTCAGACAGTTTTTTCTTCTCTTGAATTGCTATGATGTCACAGAGAGTCTTTGTCCTTAATATGTTTATCTCAGCCCCACAGCACCTAAACCCGTCCACTTGCTGTTCAAAACCTATGTTTGCGAGGGGCAGCCAATCAAAAGAAAGCTGATTACCATAGCTTGTTTTACACAAAGGATGAACTGGGGGTGGGGGGTGGGCAGCACCAAGGCCCAGTATTGAGCTTTCTCGCATGATGTCAATGCACACATTGCTCAAGAGTTATCTGCCAGATTGGATGTGATACTACCACCGGTTGCTAGGAAAAAATATCCCCTGACTGAATAGGAGTGTTTGGAGGTTGTTAGGTGGAATCAATTGCACAGAAGGTGCTGAACCAAAAACCTCTTACTGATTGCTTTGGTTGCTAGCCAGTTGCCTGTAGTTTTTCATGTATGTCTGCAAATACTTGCTAACTACTAGCCGAGTGGTAGTAAAACGTGAAAGAGTGTGTGCAGCTTGTGACAGCGTTTGTAGACAAGTCCACCGCTTCTGTTCAAACTATGACCGCAGTGAGCAAAGCAATCAGACCGAGGTTTTTGCCACCCGGCTGAGGAATATACGCTTTTCCCTAGAAACGGGCTATCAACCTCCAGCAGCCACTCGCAATTGGTTGGGAATTATTAATTTTTCTCTTGCAACTGGAGGTTGCAATTACTATATATATGCAACTGATTTCACACAGTGACACCAACATACAGTATATGTTTTCCTTGTGTGAAGTGATGCACAACCAATAACCATTTTTCCTTTGGCATTTTATCTTCTGTTCATGATTCCTTAGTAGAGATGGACAAATAAGTTTCCTTTTTTTTTTCACTTCTCCGGTGAGTGTCTAAATTTCACGTGATAACACAACTAATAACGTGTGATGCAAAAAATCCAGACATGAACTGCGGGTAGTGATGAGTAAGTATCAGTAACAGTCCAAACAGCACTTTACATCAGTCATTTTAATTGATCTGTTTCTCACTAACTCTGTGTCATCCTGCTTCTCACGGTCAATATTCATAACAGTTTCAGTTGAAATCATAAATTCTTCATCCTCTCAAGCTAATAACCAACAACAGACTGTACGCTGTATTTGATAAATGTAGCTTAGCTCTCTCTGAAGTTAAAGAACACATCTCAAGCTCACTAATCAACACGTTTCATGAACAGTTTGTGATTTTAGGCAAATTACAAACTGTAACTAACCAACAGCAAACATTTCCATCTGGCCAATATATCTCTGCGTCTCCAGCTATTACTGATGACAAGACTCTGAAAGTCACTGGCTGCTGTTAGCCAAGAACGAATTAGAGCACTAACTCCCCCAATACACAATTACAAAATATCATTTTAACATGTTTGTTTATAGGCAAACATTTTCAGACACGTTTCATTTGAAGAAGTACGCAGACGTTTTCATTTAAATCTCAGAGAATATGGACAGTGAACACTTTAAAACCTGCTCTCGACATCTTTTCAATCTTTGACCCCAAATTCTTTCATACAATGAAAAATAAATCCTTTAAATCCTCATCATAAAATCATTCTGTTATGGACGTTGTTGTTATAAATAGCTGGAAATGGACAAAGCAACCAGAATTATGGAAAAAATGTGACCTCCAGCATTTCCATCTTTACTTCCATTCCTCCAAAATGTCAGCTTATCTGTAACAAAAACAAGGACGCCACATCTTCAGAAGCCCAGGTGTATGTTCACCTTTTTCTTTTGCAGATAGAAACTGTAATTTAGACATAGCAGGATCAAACTGATGATCAACATATTAAGTCACGTAGATACCTAAATTGATTGTTTCCTCGTGTTTTTGTTAAGGATCTACTGGAGAGAGGACCTAATTGCAGGAGACTGAGACAGGTTAGATACAAAGGCTCAAAAAACACACCAAAAAGGGGGTTATGAAAAAAAAAAAAAGAGCAGGGCAAACAGAGAGCTAAAAAAACAAACAAACTGACGAGAGACTCCAAAGGGGGCTGATTGGACACAGGTGAAGGCACCTGAAGACAAGTGAAACTAATGAGGACCAGGTAGATGGTCACAAAGAAGCAAAAACGCAGGAGACTCACAAAGAAAGACATTTTTTTTTCCTGGCTTATAAAGGTGTAGCTAGCAATGTCAGCAAGCGATTGCCGGTTCACACCACAGATTGTATATATAAAGTGGACAAGGCATTTTATTTTAAGTCCATGGCTTGCACATCCAGTGGTCATTTATTTCATGCATTTGTTTAATTGATATGATTCATATATGTAACCTAATTTTAGCAGTGTTTTGGCCTCCACCAGCTCTTGTGAGAACAATTTGGCCTTTTAAATACTACATGTTGAGCTTTCAGTCACTAACTTTGCCTGTTTTGGCCTTTTGGTGCTTGTGCTGCCTGAAAACAAGAGCAACAAGACTGAACAACGCAGGGAAAGGGCCATCACATCAAAACAAGTGGATAAAAGAGGCTGAAAAGCTTTGCAAAGCTGCAGAGTTGAGAGTGATATTCATCTGTGGGGTCAGATGCCCAAGTAGTAAATGAGTTGCTCTTTTTTTTGTTGACTCAGCCCAAGTTAATGCAAGAAACAGTGCTGATTTACTGCCTGGCCCAAGTTGTATGTAAATGCAAAATTGCACCATACCGTATAGCATTTATTATTCACTACTGAAATGCTTGAATTATACAGCCTGAGCTGGCTCAGCTGACAGTGATTTATTGGATTAACTGCATTTTATTCCACACTGAAATTCATTACCTAAATCTATGATGAAAAAAAAAGAAGGGGGGGGGGGGCTGTCTTTAAGTAATTATGTTGCAGGTATCTCCTGCTAGATAGTTAGTAAACCTTTCTAATTGTGGTATTGGATCGCTCATGCTTTGCTGCAAACCATTAACTAAATGTGTGAGGAGCCAGATATACGCTGTGAGGTAGTTAATTAGAATGGAGCAATGCCAGTGGTTAAGACATCCCATAATATAGCTATAATGCATGAGAGATCTCGTCTGAACGACCCCTGTGACTGGAGGGGAGCGACTCAAGCTTCCAGCCACATTATCTGACGTCGGAGAAGCTGGACGTCAGATATTAGAAGCTCCACGGTGAGATGAGCTGATAGAGTGTTTCCCCTCAGCTTCATCCATCAATCCTTTTCACTGGATTTTGTCACGGCTTCCCTATTTGCAGAATAACTTCTGATTTGGGCTGAAACCCTTCCTTCTCTCATCTTCTTAGGCATCTCTCTTTGTCATTTACCCACCTGCGTTTCTCTCTATCCTCCCCCTGTCTCTCGCCATCCCTCCTCCTATCTGTTCTTCTCTTTGTGCTCCTCCCTCGCCTCTCTTATCAATTCATCTCCTTCTGTCTTTTTATTTCTCTCTATTCCTCCTGTTCCCTCCAGTTGCCTCTTAGAAATTCCTTAACAGCACTTTTCCTTTTCCTTTTTTTTCCCTAGGAAAGACAGAGATTGATGGAGTGAGCAGCAATAAAGAGACAGGGAGAAGGAGTAAGAGTGTGTATGTGGGGGGTATAATAGAGGGAAAGAGAAGGGAGGGAGGGATGAAAAAAGAGGAGAAGTGAAAAATCTCTGAGCCATAATCTTCACTCAGCCTGGAGAAGCTCTGCCAAGCTGACCACACACACACACACATGTACACACCCATGCACACACAAATGCACGCACACACACACACGCGCATTCTGTGTGGGCTAAGTTTAAGACAGAGTGGAAATCAATGCAGCCACTACCACTATGCATGATAATGAGAAACACTGTGTGTGTGTGTGTGTGTGTGTGTGTGTGTGTGTGTGTGTGTGTGTGTGTGTGTGTGTGAGATAGAGAGAGAGAGACAGAGAGAGAAAGAGAGAGAGAGAGCGAGAGCGAGTGAAAGACAGTATGACAGAGGATGTGTGTATAAATCGAGCATCTGTTTGTGTGTGTGTGGATGTGAGTGAATATCTGCAGAGTGTGTGTTTGTATGTGTGTGTGGTCTAATCCTAACTAAGCCTGTGGGATGTGTGTCTTGAGTCTGATACAGAGTCGTAGGCTGATTGGTGTATCTGCCCCGAGAATGTGTGTGTGTGTGTCCGTGTGTGTGCGTGCGTGCGTACATGTCTACATAAGTGTGTATTTGCCTCACTGGAGGTAAACGCGGCTCCCAGAATGCAATGAGAGAAAGTTCAGGTTCAACAAAAAGTCACTTTATTAAATGCGCGGGGAAAGGGCATGGGTAGTAAGTGAAACTAAGCCTCCTCCTGGTCACGCTATCTTTGCTCAGCCGGCTCGAGCGGACGTCTGCTCTGCCAGCCCAGAGAGGCAGAAAACAGATGAACGGGAGGAAGCGGAGAGGTGGGGGTGGTTCCTGGGGGTTAAAGACAGGGTCGTGTAACTACAAGCGGCACTAACCTGTCCAGATTCTACACGTGAAGCTGCGATCCAAAATCGTTATTCCCGGTCACGCTGCAGGTTCCAGGAAATCCATAACACCGTGGCAGAATCTTGGCATGTTGGGCAGTTCATCAACGGTTTATTGCTCAGATTACAGTGCTGCAAGTCAGAGATATACTGCAGCATGGCACAGATGTTTGGGCTCCATATGGTACAACATTAAGGTGTTTGAATGTCTAAATGTGGAGTGTGTGCAGGTCTGTTTTTCTGTCAACTCTATCTCCTATGAATCACATTCTTTATAGTGTATATGCAGTGATTTTGCTTTACCAAAATATGCTCTGTGTGAATTCTGAATGAATTATACTCCTTTTAGAAAGATCTGACAGAAGATCAATAGTGTATCTATTTGTCAAGTCTTATTCCTACAGTACAAGCATGTGGGGACATCCCACAGACGCATTGGGGTAGGAGGGTTGTCACACATCTAAACAATACATGTTTGTTTGCAGCTTCTGGAAATTTCTGTTTAAGTTTACTTCAGCTGCAAAATAAAAAGTAGAACATTTGGATCAATCTGGTGGGTGCTTTCTGGAAAACATAAAACAAATTTAAAAAAATGGATGTGCAAGAAAGCTCAACTAGATTAGAGTGTCAAAACATATAGCCAGAACGAGCCCATCAAAGGGTCTAATCTGGCTCACTGGATGGCTTTGCAATATGTAAAAATCACTAAGATGCAAGGAAGAAATACTGACAATGCTGTCAGTATATATAAATACTGTCTGCTATACTGCACCAAAATAAGTAATAGACATGTCAAAACATAGAAATTTAGCTGACTTTTCACCATAAATGAATCAATAGATAATTTCCTATTTTATTCACTGTGGGTCTGCAGTAAAAATAGGACATTTTCTTTGAATTAACTGGAAATTGCAGGGTTTTTTTTTTTAACTGGAACAATTACATACAGAACATTTTCTGTAAATTTACACATTTATTTCTTAGACTGTCAATGACATGTCTACGTGATACATTTTGGCTGCTCAAATGTGGAAACTGAGGCATTTTTTATTTAAATACATCTCAGGCTGTTTATTATCAGTTTTAGAAATTTCAGAATGTACTTAAACTTCTTTACTCTAAAAAATGTTTTTCGTTATTATTAGAATGACCCACATAAGCTCAAATTTAGCTGTACATGTGAGCTTGACACCCGTGAACTAGACAGTTAAATGCTGCTACACTTGCTAGTCAGCACCAGAAATGATTGTACGTCGCAGGTTAACCATTAGGTCTAATGTTATTCAGCCACCTTCCACTTGCTGTACCTGGATACTGTGAACCAACTAGATGGAATATATTGTTGAGTATCTGACTGAAGTGGAGTAACTGGTAAGCATGTTCTGCACAGGTGCAAGAAGAAGGCTTCTGTTGCTAGCAGAAGCATTAACCAACTATGATATGTACATGCAATGCTGAGCAAAATGACGCACATTTAAGCAGCGTTCAAAATATGATTTGGTTACTGGAGAACATGAACAATTATTTCAAATCACTCTTAAATACACAGACAGTATTTGACTCAACAGTGTTTAAGTTTGTCCATTAAATTGTGCTCAAGCGCTTACTTCCCTTTAGACTAGTTAGTCTAAAAATAATAGGCTTGGAAAATACTCTTCAATTTCACTTTTCAAATCACACTGAAAATGAAGGGCAGAACACGCCAAGGCTGAAGCACGAAAATGGATACGTGTTTCTACTCAGATGAACCAAAACATTATGACCATCTACCTCATATGCTGCTGACTTTCTGTATGTCATTAGTTGCCAAAGCATAGATTCTACAAGACCTCTGAAGGTGATCTAGTGTCTACTATCTTGCAAACAGTTATGGGTCTATACCTATAACTGATGTTTGTTTCCCCATTTCAAACTGTCCTTTGAATCAAAAACCTTAACTGCGTGTCTCTTACTGAAAATGAAAATAGCCTGTTTATCATTTTAATCCAAAGCTCAGTCTCTTACCTAAACCTAACCAAGTTGCATTCGTGCCTACACCCAACTAAACACGGGCAGTAAAAGAACCTGTGCCATCTTCCATTCCTGTGTATCATATTCACAGAGTAGGGACAAACAATTAGAATATTTTTGCCCCTTGGACAAACTCTCCTTGGACTCCTTCTGCATGCACTCCACACACTGTACTAATGCAGAGCTCCCCACGAGCCTTGCTATTTTCGAAATGCAGTTATCTGACCAATTTGGCCTTCGCCAAAGTTTTCGCTGACTGATCCTTCACCCACTGACTAATAAGACCCAGATCTCAGTTACGAGTTATGTAAGAGTCAATGACAATATTATTATAATCTGACATGAACTAAAGTTGGACTGAACTTGGATGATTAATACATATCTTCATACACTTTCTGTACTTTCACTTAACTTTGCTGCTGCTCTTACACATACATACATACATGACTTACTGCAGACTGCTCTAGAGCTCTGCACAAGCCTAAAAGGGGGTAAACTATTCAGACACCATGAGACGCCTTCTGCCTCGTTATGTCTTCAGGTCTCTTAAGTTAAGTATGGATGTATATACAGTATGTGTATATAACGTGTGAGAAGGAGTGTGTAGTATAGCTGATGCAGCTTTGTGTTTCTGTTTTCTTTGCACGAGTGTGTGGATGTGGCTTTTGTGAGTGTGATTTGTGAGTGTGCCTCTGTGTTAATTGGAGAGCTGTTGTCTTGAAAGATCATCCATTTGTCTCCATCTGGCCCTCTGGCTGCAAATACCTCCCTGCTACATCACACACTCGCACAGTCTCACGCACACACAGGCATGCACACAATTACATTTACTCACAAGTGAACAGTACATGCACTGGGTGTTTCTGCGCTTTAAAGATAATGCTTCCCATCAAAGCTGCCACTCAAATGCATTTTAATTTACATCTTAAATCAAATTTTGTTCTCTGTTTCAAAATATTTCTGTAGCCTTCTGGATGAAAGCCTTTAATATTGACTGTAAAGTGGAGGCGGTGGGTGTGCAGCAGGCCCACCGGCTCATTTCGAAGCAGACTCTCTTCTCATTTATTTAGCGGATGGAAAGGTGATGCTCAGCTTCTCCATTAAAAACAAAACAGAATTGGCTCTTTCTTTAATCCAGTTTGAGTAATAGAGTCTCAGCCTAACATGAAATAACTGCCATAAATGTGAGAGATGAGCCCTGCACTGAAGCCGCAGTGATGAGGACAATATACGGCGTTAGTGAGGGAGGGAGTGTGTGTCTTGTCTAATTTGAACAATGTTTATTCATAGGATTAGGCTGTTTGGCTAGAATGTAGGTCGTCATGTTCATGAAACAACATGGCAAACACTCTTGAAAGTGATGCAATATTAATGTCAATATGCCCGTCTCATTTTTCATCTCACTGGCACAGATTTGGTGGGTCCTCTTAAAGGCCCCCACACTCAGAAAGTGTGTAGGAGCCTTTACAGTATTAAGCATTTATTCTTAATAGTTTAACTGCAGAGTCAAGGAAACTTTAAATTACTTGATATCAGACTTTCAACAAGACAAATTTGAGATACGATTACATTAGTGTTACATGCAAGAGGGCATCAGACGGGCAGCGAGTCACAGGGAAAGCTGCTTTAAAATCGTTTGAGTCTGAGAGACTAACCTTTGTAATGCCGTTTTATCTCAGCTTGGATTTGTGGCAAAACTTTCCTCAACCAGATAAAGATAAGAGTGCAATAATTCTTTTGGCAATAAAGAAGGAAGACTTACACTCACGCTGAGTAAAGTGCACTAAAAGCTAAAAACCCAAGGCAAGATTCTTGGTGTAATCACTGATGAAGATCTAAATTTTACTGTTCACTTCCAAGTTATGAGTCAGGCTTTATCCTGGCATCTTAAATTAGCAAAGCTGAGAAACGTAGTGTCTAAGGAAGATTTAGAAAAGCCCATTTGTGCTTTGAGCTCTTGCAGGGTGGACTACAGGAACACACTCTTCACTGGCCTTCCCAGGAGGAAAACTGCAGACATGCACGACTCATTAAAAACACTGCATCTACAAAACTATAGCTGCAGTCCTACAACTAAACTGTTGTACCGGTCGCTGATTCCTACTGTCTGAAACATACCAAGTCAGTGTAAAGTGACTGAATTTCAACCAAGAAAGCAGATTTTTGGGTTTTGCTTGGGACCATTTTAAGTTTTAATTTCACTCACTGTGTTAGCTTAGGCTCAGGCATCAGTGCAAACTCAATTTCCAGAGGTTACCGAGGTGGTGAGTTCCACAAAAGGTGACAGCACCAGCATTACATGTGCTTATTCATAAGGCGGCTAGAAGCTGTTCAACTTTAAACCATAACTGCAGTAATAACCGCTTGTACAAACAACCTCTGGGGTCATTTTCTGGGGAAGGATAGTCTCAATAAACACCAAGCAGGGAAAAGCCGTTACTTGAGTTTTTAGATCCTTGCACTGGCCTCTTGTTAAATATATAACCAAATTTAAAGCCCTACTTATTATCTATAAGGCTCTCGGTGGTCCGGACCCAAAATACATCAGAGATATTTTTGCTGAGCACAAGTCTGATTGTTCTTTCCGATCCTCAGGGGTTGGTTAGATAGTTGCATCCAGAGTTCAACCCAAACATCATCTTCACCTGGAACCTAGATTCAGGCATTTTATAAAATTAAGATACAGAACCAGTGTTTTCATTTACTGAATATGCCACTTTTACATATATTAGCTCTGATTTAAACTTGTGTTATCTTTTTTAACATCTTCATTCTTTTATTTTCAGTTTCAACTCTTTTAATTAGTATTTGAATACTTTTATGCTGCTGTCCTTTTAAAAATCCTCCATGTATTATAGAAAGAACTTTGTTTGCCTTTGTATATGCATTGTGTTATCCAGATAACCTTAAACCTTTTTTTTTTTTTAACACAAAGTCTGTGTCATAAACAGGGGAGTGCAATATGAAAGAGGTTTGTATTCCTCAGCAGGGAGAGTTTAACAAAAAGATGCTAACAAGTTCAAGCTGCTGAGTCAAGCAGATCATCTATACAAGGGAATAAAAGTCAGGACATCTCAACTTTTCAGGCTTCAGTTTCGACCATTTGTTTTAAAATCGGACTCTCGAGTGAGTACCCCAACTTTGTCACATAACAATACAAAATAATGACAAATAATTCAGCAATGGATGCATTTCACTGGGTTTTAACTATGTGGCTTAGTAGCGCAACTAAATAAAACACAAGTAAAATTAATTTTACTTGTTTAATATTTATCATTTCTTGAAGAAATTATAAGGATTATATTATAAAATCTAAATAAAAACATGATGCAATGACTTGAAAATCTAATAAACCTATATTTAATTCACGATAGTGCAAATAAATTTTATCAGATATTTAAACTGATTTGCTGATTTGAAAATGTATCAAGAGTTTTCTTTTCCTGACATTTAAAGTCATACAAAAAGTAATGGTGCTACTTCATGTTTTTTGTTTTAAGTATTTCTATATAAGTCCAAAAAAATACATAGTACACTGAAAAAACAAACAAACCAAAAAAACCCCAGTCATTTTACTGTTTCATGAAAAATATTAGCTTATTTTAAATTTGATCAGTGTAAGTTCAGAATAACATGTACAATTGTGAAGACTTTGAATATCTCATCATCTACCGTACATAATATCAAAAGATTCAAAGAATCTGGAGAAATCTCTGTGCGCAGGGACGAGGCTGGACGTCAGTATTTGCATGCCTGCGATGGTTGGGGCCTCAGGCAGCACTGCATTAAAATCAGGGATGATTCTGTCATGGAAATCACCGCGCAGGCTCATACGCACTTCCAGAAATCACCGTCTGTGAGCACAGTTTGCTGTGTCATCCACAAATATAGGTTAAAGCTCTAACATGCAAAAAAGAAGCCATAAGTGAAGATAATGAACAACACCACTGTCTTCTCTTGGCCAAAGTTCATTTAAAATGGACTGAGGGATAGTGGAAAAGTGTTCTGTGGTCGGTTTTAGGCTAACATGCTCCCATCCAGAGGACATTTTTTGAGGGAAAGCCTTGCAAATTTCAGCAAGATGATGCTAAACTGCATCCTGTATCTATTACAATAGCATGGCTTCATAGTAGAAGAGTCTGGGTGCTGAACTGGGCTTCCTGCAGTCCAGACCGTTCACATTTGGAGCTTAATGAAATAACTAATACAACAAAGAAAACCCAGGACTGTTGAGCAGCTAGAATCGTCCATCAGACAAGAATGGGACAACATTCTTCTCCCAAAAGTCCAGCAGGGGAAGCCACACAGTGGTAAACGTGGCCCTGTCCAAACTTTTTTCCAGATGTGTTGCTGGCAAATTCTAAATGACCTTCTTTTTAAAAAACAAACAAAAAACAAAACATTTAATATGCTTTCTATAGTCTACTGTAATTAAAATATGGGTTTATGAGCTTTGCAAACCATTTCATTCTGTTTTTACTTAGATTTTAGACAGTGTTCCAACATTTTTTGGAATTGGGGTTGTACGTATTACGGGAAAAATCTGTTGCCTTAGATTCCAAGCTGGGACTCTTAGATGCAAGATGCCTGAAAGACTGAAAATGAGAGTAAAAAATAAAAGCCAATTATTTGTCCTGTTAATTGTAAAGTACTGAATGGATGTTACTTCTTCAGGCCTCTGAAAACAATTATTTCTTTACGGAACTCCTTGTTACATCTACACATCTGGAAAAGGAGACCAATTCGGGATGGATTTGATTTAAAGAAACAAAATGTAAAATTTTAGCAGTCAGTGGTTAGCTGGTAGTATTTGTATGTGGGATTGTGTCCTTTGACCTGATCTACACAGAGTTAGAAGACAAAACTGGGTAGAAAAAGAAGGAAATCTATCAATGGATACTAAAGTGTAGGAATGTTAGGAGGATAATGGTGAGGTGAAAATAGAGAGAGAGAAAAAAGATCACTGAGCAGCAAAGAAGTCCAAATTCGTCTTTGTGATTACTGTTGAAACAGAGTTGGCAGTGAATCAGTTTCATGTCTTATTCCCCATGTGAACATCACTGTCTGCAGGACAAAAAGGGAGCTAAACTTTTTGCACACATATCATAAAAATACACCTTATACGATGCAGGCGGCTGAGCATTAAAGCTACTTTTTACTTTTATGGAACAAAGTTGCTCTCCTGAATAGAAGTTCACACTGAGAACAAAATCACCATTAAAAAGTAGCTGGCATGAAGCACAGCTTGGCAATCTGGCCAGTATCTGTCCTGTGTGGGAGCACGCTGAAGAACAACAACACATACACAACGGAGTTGAACCCATATGGTTTCTAAAGGCTGAAACAAATAACTCTCAGACCAAAGTCACTGCTAACAGTTACGAGCTATTTTAAAAAGAGATTTGTTTTTATCAGACCTGAACTATCTAACCTGCTGGTTCTTTTCTCTATTAACTGATTCATTATTTGGCCCATAATGTAGTGAGCCAATAAAATTTTCAATATTCCTTTTCTTTTCTTTTCTTTTCTTTTCTTTTCTTTAATGGTAAGATTCATCTGGGAAATGTGGGGGCATAAAGAAAAATATTAAGACCTGCCTTTATATGATTGGACCTGGAGTTGAACCACTGAGTGTTCATCCGTACATTTTCTTCTGCGTGTCCATCTTTTCCAGTATCCATATCTATCACAGGGCTAACACATAGAGACAGATAACACTAATGCTGACGTTCACACATACGACCAATTTAGAATCGCTAATAATCAACCTAACACGCATGTGTTTGGACCATGGGAGGAAGCCGGGGAGGACCAAGTCGGGAGTCAGGAGGAGAAACAGAACCCACGCATCACAGAGTTTACAGAGAACTCCAGAAAGAAATGCCCAAACTGCCCGGTGGATTCAAACACAGGACTTACTTGTTGTGAGGCAATGGTGCTAACCATTGTTCCACCTACAACTGATATGCAACTGAGAAAGAAATGCTTAACCAACAAAGTCATAAAAACTGCAACATGACCTCGCCTGTCCTCCACCATAAAGATGAAGGTGAAAAAAAAAAGAACTGGGCTTAACTAAAGAACTACAAAAATATTAAAACAAACAAACAAACAAACAAACAAACAAACAAACAAACAAACAAACAAACAAACAAACAAAAACCTAACAAACAGGCAAACCTAACATTCTCCCTGTTTCAAGCATGTGGCAGCCTCGGGCTGAAGTTTCCAAAACTGCAGTTCCTCTAATGACCATTTGAGCCTGCCTACAAAAGTCAAAATAGCCATCTGTTTACAGCAGAAGTAAACATGTTTGCAGTCTGGTACAGACTGTCCTTCATAGCAACTTTACAGCAGATATGTTAAACTTTACAGGAGATATATTAAAAATAACTCACTTGTTTGGATTTTGCTTAGGCTTAAAGTTAGGGTCATGGCTGCTTCATTAACAGATATCTGATACCTGTTTCATGAGCCTCAACTCTGCTGAGGCAGTCACTAAACTGGACCTCTCATCCGTGTTTGTGAAGTTGCTACCTTTATGGGCATTTTAATGGAATTATCTGAGAAATAATATGGCTTGCAGTGTGGTACTGACGGTCCCAGAAGTTTGTGCTTTAGCTTTGATGAGTGAAATTCTAGCCAGATGCAGACGCAGTTAATAAACAAAGTGCTGGACAGCAAGCAATAAAAGAGTCAGGAAAAAGGAATTACAAAACAATAAGGGAACAAATAAAAGTGACTTATAGTGCTCACAGAAAGACACAGCTGTAAGTTAGACCTTAACTGAAAAAGCTAATAACTGCATTTAGCTCAGCAGTTATGAATGCACCTTGCTAATAAAGCTTGCAAGCAATAGATGAGCACTCCATATTCTTGACCAAATATGGTCACGCCTGGCTCTAAAAAAACCACAAGGAGCTAAGTCATGAAATTTGGCAAATGTGTTCTTTACCCTTCAAAGATGTGCAACACAAAATTCATATTCCTGGATGTGTAGTACAGTTTGTACACTTTGGCTGTGTTTATCTGAAGTGGAGGGTAAACATGGAGGATTTCAGGCTGCTAATGCAATGATAATAATGATTTGCAGCTTCTTTCTCATGCCAGATCAGTTTAGCCTAATTGATTGGCTATACCTACTTGACCATTATTGACTGAACCTTAGAAAGTGGGGATTTCCCATATCTAGCAACTGACCTCAGTCACTGAACAGCTGGCAGTACCACGATAGTGAGAAACTGGGGAATCCCAGATTTCTAGAGCTTTCTAGAGATTTCTAGAGCTAATCAGTTCTAGGCTGCAGCCTGTGATGCCAACTTCTGATTGGCTGAGCACTGTCTAACATGTTGGTGAGGGACTGTAAATAGTACAGAATATGACTCATCATGGAGCAATATTAAAGCCATACCTACTGCTCAGCAGTACTGCTCAAATGTAAACAACATGATTGGATTATGGTTTGAATACGGAAGCCTTATGATAATAACGTTATACATAATGCACTGATATCAGAGGATTATGTAGTATGTGTGCATTATGTACTGTAGTAATATTCTTGTACTCATATGAGTATAATATGTGAATATGCATTATGTCTGGCTAATTTTATAGATGGTACACGAGTGGAGTATGTAGTTTCTGTACATACTCTACTCTGTTATCCTCTGTTAATGTTATCCTGACTTCTAAACTTATTTTATATCTTCATTAATTGAAGCTATGCCCATCAGTGTTGGGATCTCTAGTCATCTATCTAATAGCAGTCAAGTAATGGCAAGGTAAGAAAAATAGAAACAAGTACAAAATATGTAGATTTGTATTAAAAATTGAATTATCTTCCGTTCTTAGCACTTTAGCAGACAGTGTGTCAAACTTATGCTTGTTGTCGGTTTTAGCCCAACATCCTTCCATGCACTTATCAGTTGACAACAGTAAAAAGTGAAAGAGAAGTGGGAGGGAAAAGCTGTGTAATTAACCCACAAAGTACACTGTCGACTTCAAAAACCCTCTTTACTTATTCCTTCCTCCATCCCTGCCTCTATCTCTCTATCTTCCTCTCTTGCTGCCTCTCTGAAGTCCAGTTGCAATATCAGACAGCCTAATTAAAGCAGCACGTAATGAGGCAACAGAGGGGAGGAAGAAGAGGAGGAGGAGGAGGAGAACAAGGAGGAAAGGGGTGGGTCAGAGGGAGAGGCTGAGAAGAAAGGAGTCATGATTCGGGGATGTCAAACTCCTATCAAAGGAAGTAGCTCTTCAGACACGTAACTCATTTCCTGGTCCTCTGAACCTCACTGTAAATCTGCATTTTGGAATTAAACAATTCAAAACATGCGGAACAGGAAAAAGAACTTTAAAACACTCATATTTAGATTTTTGTCAGTAAGAATAAGAGAAGAGGAGCCGGCGATGCCTGTGGGGTGCTAATTAAGACTGACATTAAAGTCAGAGTAAAGTAACGTGCAGCCTAAGGACCTCCCTGGAGATGTCAAGCCGACGTCTGAAACATACGAAGCCACTCATTTTAAATTAGCTGTGAGAGAAAGGTGCCTGCAAGGGGGGGGGGAAACCTATGTGCATTTTGCTCGATTATATTTGAGAGTCATTATTAAACTGAAATGTGGATCCACCTGGAAATTATCTCTGGGTCAGTTCAAGGTATAAAAAGAAGAATATGGTTTTTGAAACAGTTGTGAGGATCACATATGGACGTGGGACTGCCAGTTTCTCCACATGACAGCCAGACACCACTAAACGAGACAAAATGTGTGTCTTTGTAGCCATGTTATGTTTCTCTGTTGTAGTTTTGAATGTTGTTTCTATTTTTTTATATAGTTTATTATTATAGATCTCTTTGTAGCTGTTTGATATTTCTTTGGGGCTCATTTCATGTTGTGTCGGTCGATGCTGCGTCTTTGTGTAGTTATTTTAATTCTTGTGGTCATTTTGAGTCTCAATACTCATTTTTGACTTGTTGCCATTTTGTAGAGTTTTGCAGTTATTTTTCACGTCATTGTACTAGTTTTTCATTCATTTTGTGTCTCTCGCTGGTTGCTTTGTGTTGCTTTTTGCTGATATGCCATTCCTTTGGTTGTTTTGTGTTATTTTTGCATCATATTGTGTTTCCCTTTAAGGCCATATGACCGTGTCATTGCATAAATTTTGTATCCATTTGTAGATATTTTGCTGCTTGTGGCCTCATTGTATCAAATTGTAGTTGTTTGCATCTTTTTGGTCATTGTGAGTTTCTGTGCAGTCATTTCATTTCATATCACTTTATGGACATTTTACATCTCCCGTGGCATGTTTTGGACTTTTTGAGATAGTTTTTTGTCACTCTGTAGTCATTTGATGTAACTTTATAGCCATTTTATGTCTGTTTGTATCAGATTTGCTGCCGTTTACTGTCACTTTAAGGTTTTATGGTTGCCATTCATCATATTTTTGTAGTGGTTTTGCATTCTTTGTGGCAATTTTATATCCATTTATGGCACTTTTGATTCTCCTTTCAGTCATTATAGTGTATAGACATTTGAGGTTTCTTTGTAGATGTTTTGCAACTTGTGTCTATTTTGTTACGTTGCATCTCTTTACAGTCATTTTGTGTCTATTTATGGACGTCAGGATTGTCTGTATATTCATTTTCAGTTTCACTGTGTCCATTCTTTTGTTACTGTGCTATGATCTCATGTTTATTTATTACAATTTACTATCTCATTTCAGTCATTTTTGTCTAATTATAGATATTTTCTGCCCATTCTTAATTTTTTTGTAAAAATTTTTATTTCTTGTGGTCATTTTATCTCTTCTTTTGCAAGTTACACATATATGTTTAGTTACAATGTGTTTATTCATGCACATTTTGATTTTGGTCATCAACTTACTGTGTTCATTTGATGTCATTTTATATAGTATTGCTTTCACTCATGACCATTTTTCATTTTGATGACCATTTTGTGCCATTTTGCATTGGTTTGATATAAATTCATGTCCTCCCTGGGCATTTTGCATATTTTCATTATGATTTCATGGACCATTATCGCAATTCTGCATCTGTTTTAAGACTTTTCTTTGTGTTCAGATTTCATTTTGTGATTGATTTTGTGGTTATTTTGTGTACATTTATGGACTTTTTCAGTGTCTTTGTTCCCAGTTTGCAGCGTAATGCTGTCCTTTTTTTCTCTTCATGGTCATTTACTATCTCTTTGTGCCAATTTTGAATCTCTTTATGGTCATTTCTGACTCCTTCTGGTTGTTTAATCTCTGTTTGGTTGTTATGCGTTTGTGTCAAGGATCATCTTCAGTAGGCTTGTTTAGTAAGCTATCCATTGATGTGAACCACAAAGAGGTCCTTTGCGGTCTTGGTTCAAGTGAAAATATGAAAAAAAAATGTCTCTGAGTGATTTTTGACTCTGCCTTGTCTCTGCTGCATAGCTGATGATGAAATGACTTGAAAGATGAGAGACCGACAAAGAAAGACGGAGATATGGAGAGGCAAAGGGAAGAGACAGAATAAGACAAAGATAGGAGACACATAGAGACGCTGAGACAATAAGGAGGATGTTATTCCTGCATCATTACTTCAACACCCATTCTCCCTCTACTGTCTCATCTTATTATTCGCACTCCCTCTCATCTTTTCTTTCTATTATTCATCCTCTCTCTTCATGTCTCTATCATTAGTTTTTATCTCTCTGTCTCTCTTGCTTTCTGTTGTTCAGACACTCAGACAAATGAGCCATGAAATATTCGCCATCAAGAGAGAGAGAGAGTTTCTGAGTGTGTGTATCTGTGTGTGTGGGTGGCAGGCAGTGCACATGAGAGTGGGTGTATGTGTGCATTTTGACTTTGGCTTTGAAGTCTGTCAGGTCTACTAGCCACTCTGGAAGGTAGCCCACCTGCGTTCGATTCGAGTTTTGTGATCCAAAAAGCAATTTTGGCAGGCAGGAAATCAAACTGGCTGCTAAAATTTGTGAATCCAGTCGTGGGTGCACAGCTGACCAGCTAAGGAGTGAGGGGATATTTCATGGAGATCCCGGCCAGAAATCTCACAAGTAAATTCACAAACACACAAGGCAGAAAAAAACAGCCAATATACTTTTATTATTTAAAAAATTACAACACTTCTTTAAACGCAACAAGTTCCTATGTGAAGATATTCTTGCGGGAATTATTATTGAACATTATATGAAGTTTTGCTGAATCATCAAACAGCAGTAATTTCCTCTGAAGGTCCCTGAAGAAAACTACATATTGTGTTTTTAATAAAGGGGTAAATGCTCATCTAATACCGAGCCAAAATTCAGCCATTTCTAATTTATCTTGGNCCCCCATTGTACGTGTTAAACTGTATGCTGTTGAGTAAAATAATTTATGATTTTTGCATGTGCAACGGCCTCCATAAGATTCTGTAGAACATTACTTATTAAGTACTACTGAAATATATAGAGCTTGTCAGTGAGCTTTTTAGGAAATTTTTAACAAGATATAACTTCTAACCAAACAAGGTGGATAAAGTTGGCTGAGGAATTAACATACTGATTTTCTGGCAAATTGCATTTGACCAAATTGTCAAGGTTAGGCTGTGTGGCAGGCAGGGCTGGACCCCAATGCAGGACACGTGATAACAGAGTGGAACTCTGTCAAAGAGTTTATTGCTGAAACTCTTTGACAATGTCCAATCCCCCCCTCCCAAAAAAAACAAGGCCATGTACACAATATACACATAGGTAACTGGGAGAGTGGAGATAGCAGGGAACAACAGGTGAACCAAACAAAACTAATAACACAAGGGAAGCAAAACAAAACACAAAGCACAGGTAACACAGGACTGTCAAAATAAAACAGGAAGTGACCAACCATGA
The DNA here is from genome assembly GCA_030220045.1 of Australoheros facetus. Lineage (NCBI taxonomy): Eukaryota > Metazoa > Chordata > Actinopteri > Cichliformes > Cichlidae > Australoheros > Australoheros facetus. The sequence goes on along the minus strand of JASGAU010345230.1, from coordinate 2,027 downwards.
CACACGTGCATAAGGGAGGCTGGCACAATGAGGGAATCTAAATGGAAACCTAAACACAACACTGGGAAACACCAGGAAGTGAGACTAAACACAAGACGCAAGACAAGGGACATGAGAAACAAAACAGACACAGGTACACCGAAGACAAGAACAAAGGAAAGCTAGAACGAAATTCAATAACTAAAACCAAAAACAGAATACAAAACTACAACAAACCGAGAGGCTAAACTGTAAGAAAAACTAATAAACACAACCAGAGATATACCAAAAAAACAGAACCTCATAGAAAAAACACTGGGCAAATGGCCCGGGACCATGACACAAATAGTTCATTTTTTGGTCATTCTCTTGTTTATCACTTGTTTATACAGGGATGACTCCCATATTGATGTGCACCATGAGGATGAAATCTTCAGTTAATGAGAAAATAAATCCAGAACAATTCCTCAAAAAAAACCAAAAAACTTTTTAAAGCTAAAATAACCGAAATGTAATAATTGCTGGTTGTGTTAGTAAAATGTGGCCTTGTTGAAACAGTAGCCTCAGGCCTCACACAAGCCTAGAGACTGAATACCAGTCTCTAGGCTTGTGTGACAAGACCTTAGAGGATAGAGCCTGCAAGAAAGGTCTATCACATAAATAGTACAGGCGGTATCTCTGTTTCTATGAGCGTTATAGCCCCCGATATGCTTCACCACTGGTTGTGTTGGGTGTTCAGACAGCTTTGTTTTATTATGCTAAACGTACCTGAGGCACAAATTCAAACAACTGCAGGGTGGGGCTTTTCAGAGCAGTATTCAGAGCAGGCTACAGGGATCAAGATTTAGCTAATATAACATTGGCAACACATTATTAGCTGCTTGTTATGGCAGTTATTGATTATCATTCCACTTCTAACACAAACACATAAAAGACATTGTACAGGCTTGTACGACTCACTCTTATTATTTTTTTCTATTGTTTTTCCGTTTGAACATGTGTGTTTAAAGTACTCCAGTGGTATAACTTTCCATTTCAAATGTTTTCTGCAGAGTCAGAGGTGAGCAGGTTTGCTCACGGTGGAGACAGGAACAAGAAACAATGTGCATATTCATAAAAGCAGAGATCTGCACATACTTAAGGGGGTGCAGAGATACGTCGAAGCCATCTTAAAGCAGAAATTAATTATTTTGATTTAAAAGTGTGTAATTACCATGAAAAAGGTTTTAATGAAGTAAACTCTCTTGATAAACACCGATTTGATTATCTGTTGGTAAAACGATATCAGGGTAGAAAAGAGAAAGGTGGTTACATTATTAATAATTGTTGTCTGAGCTGAGACAGAGTTATGGGATGGATTTCTGGATCGGAAGATAGAAAATATTAAATTATAAATGATAAGACTTTGTTTTCTATTTTCATATTAAAGAAACAACTCCACAATAGGAAAACAGGATTTTTTTTTCTTTGAGTCAATCAAACATCTCTCAGTGGTCTCTGGAGCTCCCATATCTATATATATTATTTATCATTCAACGAAAGAACAATTAGAAGGAAGCTGCTGCCAAAATTACAGCTATATATTTAGATTGTGCATAACTATGGCCCAGAAGACTATGTTACCAAACAAAGCTCTTTGGTTGCACCAGCTGCAAACAGGAGTCCTGCTTTTTTCTCTTAACTTTGGCAGGTTTACAAATATACGGGAGGGCAACAGGTTATGTAAGTTCTGTCAGTTGGGAGAAGTTGAATTTGAATCACATTTTCTTCTCCAGTGTCCTTATTATCCATCCATCCATGTTTTTATTTAACTGTAAATTTTCATCTCAAAGATTAAAAAAATGTAACCACATTTGTGAACAACAACCATTGTACTGAACAAGAAGTCTTGAATTAGGTATTTATCATATGCTATAGAACAGGGTTCCTAAAATCCAGGCCTCGAGAGCCGGTGTCCTGCAGGTTTTAGATGTTTCCCTGATCCAACACACCTGAATCAAATGGCTGAATTACCTCCTCAGTATGCAGTCAAGTTCTCCAGAGTCCTG
>JASGAU010345227.1:0-23300 GCA_030220045.1 Australoheros facetus | reverse complement strand
TTGTGCATTACAGCAGCTCAGTACAGAGAAAAATGAAAAGGATGAGTAAAAACAAATGAACTAAAATAGAATAGAATAAAATAAAATAAAATAGAAAAAAACTATACACATATACATAAGCACAATTATGCATACAGGCTCAAATATATTCATTCTCCTCCACTAATATTTGGTTAAATGTCTCTTACCAAGTTGCACCTCGACCAGACACTTTTGATAGCCAACAACAAGCCTCTGGCATAATTCTGGCTGGAGATCTGGCAACTTTTATTAGAGTTGATTTAAGATGGATCTGTCTTTTAAACATGTTCCACATATTTTCCATAGTGTTGAGGTCAGCAGCCTAATGTTAGCCTGCTTTATCCACTCCTAAACCAGTCTGATGTATGATTGAGATCACTGTCCTGCTGGAACATCCAACTGTCTCCAAGTTTCAGTCATGGAGCTGTTGATTTGAGTTGAAGGTGAAGAATTTGGAGGTAGTCTTCCTTCTTCATTATTCCATCCACTTTGTGCACTGTACCAGTACAAACAAACCCAGAGCACGATGCTACTAACACCACCACACTGACAGGTGGTGCAGTGTTCTTAGGTTTAAACCTTAATTACAGAAAAATACTCACTTTAGGTCAAGGACACACAACACCACACAGACTGAACTGGTTTGCTCAGTAGCCACACTCCAGTGGCCCACATGCTGCTAGTGAGGAGCATCAATTTCCCTGCCAGTCCAGTAGGTGGTGCATTACTACACAACATGCAAGGAATCTTACAAGTCATAATGTGACAAAACCCTTAATAGGTCCAGGCCTTTCTAACATTCTCAGTCCATGGAGATGTAAACCTGGCTTCACTGGACGGTGAGGCTGGTGTTCCAGCAGGTTCCAGTTCATGGCAGGCTTGAGCCTTGGTGGTTCCTGGGTTGTTCCTGAACATCCTGACCAGTTTCCTCTCATCTGAGGGTGACAGTTTGGGATTTCTTCCACACTTTGGCAAAGTGCTGACACATCTGAATAACTTGTACTTATAATTATTTAAAGTGATGATCTTGGAATCTGCAGTTGTTTAGAAATGGCTCCAAGAGACCTTTCCAACATCTAAATCTACAATTCTCCTTCTTACATCTTCACTGAGTTCCTTGGACTTTCCCACTGTTCTGACTATCGGTCCATCCTGTCAAACAAATCCTCTTTATATTGGCAAAGAGAAACCAGCAGTTGAAGTCAATCAAGATCACTGATGAAAAGTTAACAGGCCTTGGCCTTGCCAAGTTAAAGACATGTTATGAACCCAATCTTTGTGTTTTAAAGTCATTAAAGATGTATGCTATACAATCATTGCACCCTGGAAAGGTTCAAAGTAAACATTAAAAGCCCCACATTACCCTGGTATTCATGCCCCTTACCCCCAGTGTCCTCAAAAGGCTTTTCCCAGACCGCCACTGTAAAAACATAATATCTTGTTAGTGACTTACCTGGTTAAATATGGATTACACTGACTCACGGCACTATTTTTTGGTACATATTGGTATGACATGAAAGTACAGCCTGATCTCAGTTCAACTTCAGCTGATATCTTTTCAACACAATACATTTTGATGTTTTGAACAGTGAAAGCTTCTGTTGCTTCCTGTTTCCGTTCTAGCTTTAGTTCAGTTTGGAATATTTTAAATGTTTTTAAAATGGAAGAATTTACAAAAATTGCCTTTAAAGATAAACCTTTATTAATACCAAATATAACTGTTAACAAGAAGGTATAAAACTCTGAGAAGTTACAGAACACGCTCACCAGCTTGCATAAAAACTGTGTTACCATGTTTAAATACAAACAATATAAAATGTAAAGCATATTTACTAATTACTCTAATAGTTCCAGTTCACAGGGAAAACAGTGGTTTCTTCTCTGGGACATTGTCCTGATCAGTGAGGTTACTTATTCTACTTCAGCTGTTCCAGTCAGTCCACCAAACAGTGAAATAATCCCACTGTCAGACTGATGAGAACAGCAACAAAATATAAAACAGCATCATCTGCATAAAGACAAAGTTTAAAATTAAATCTAGAAGAAACAATCTCATTAATATAAACTGAAAAGGACCCGAAACAGATCCCTGTTGCACGCCACTGCTAACAAGCAGTTTCACAGATTTATGATGACCTGATAAATTTCCACAGCAGCAGTTTTTCTTTTTTTACTCCAAACAAAAAATAACAGAATTAAATTATACTGTTATTACAGAATTAAAATTCTCCATGTTTTCATGGTCATAATGCTTTCACTCATTTTTAACAGCTGCTTCTACTTTGCTGTTTTTTTTGTTTTTTTTTTAATTAATACATTTTAAACCAGAAGTGTAATTTTAAATTAAGCTTCTGGCAATAAAACACAAACATTTATGAAGATGTTTCAAATTAAAAGCCTACCATAACTTTTTAATTCCATCACTTCATCTTTTCTGGGTTATATATATTATTGTCATTAATTATCATTAATGACACTAATATATATATTTTTTTAAATTAATAAGTGTGCAGGAATCTGAATGTCTGTGGATACAGTTGAAAGTCTCACAAAGATTTAATGACATAATTCAAAACAAAGCTGTCTTTCTTTTTTTTAATTATATAAGAGAATCCATTTACAACTTGGGGACTCAGATATTGTTATTCTATGAAGCTATTGTTAGTAATTTAGATTAGTTTTAAGATACTATAATGAGTACTAATATTTGAACTGTATGTTGAACTGCAACTCAAGTTTGTGTATTTTTCATTATTTGGAGTATTTATAATTGTATTTATTTTTTAGCTGACTCCTCTGTATCTTTCTTTATTATCTATTTAGAATTATTAACATCTTTGGGATTTGGACTTTGGGGACTTCCCCTCTCCAATATTTGGGTTCTTTTTTATATGAAACCCGTTCAGGAAGTTTTAAGTTTCAGCGACTTGACATCACAAATGTAAATTATAACTGAAAGAAAGCAGATTTCTGTTACGAGCTGGATTAGTACCAGCTGGAATATTCATGACTTCGTTATACTTCTTGTACTGTCAAATACCTTTTTAAAATTTGGTCTAACACAGAGGCATTATTAATGTGTGTAATTTAAGACTTGGATATTAAGCATTAATTTAAAACTAGAGATCTTAAGGGGACCATTTATGCTCATTTTCATCTCCATATTTTTTTATTCTGGCATGGCACTAGAGCTCCTTAATAATGTAATGTAGCTTTTTGTTGAGCTCCTGTCACTTAAGGCCCCCTTTCTTCTGACTGGCCAACTTCTGGAAGCCAACAGAGGGGCTGCACACAGTGCTTGCCTACATGATTTCTGGTAGCTACCTGGAAATGTTGGTGGAGTATGAGCATTAGCATCCGGATCATTGCAGAGACAAAACTTAGAGCAGCACATCACTGTTTGGTAAATATTACACTCATAACACATATAAAGGTAGATCACACGGACATAAAGGTAGAGCTCGCCATTCAATACACCAAAGGTAACGTAGAGTACATTCCTTGTATACTGGAGTCTGTTAAATGCCAAGTACGGGCCAAGTACTAAGAACATGTACATGCACAATAAAAACAAATAACAAAATCAAGATGTTGCTTCTGGTGGCTCAGAAAGTGCTGCAGCATGAATATATAAAACATACTCCCTGCTGTGAAATGCCCAGGTGCATGGATAGAAAGATGAAAACCTGAAAAAGGTTTTTTGCTCATAAATAATAATCCTACACAGGTGCAGTGACGTTGGCCCACGAGGGGAAAGTGTCCAGAGAAAACAGAACACGACCCCAGCTGTTGATGGCCAAACTGATGCAACCGATGCCAATGATGTTCATCACCACGCCTGTTTTAGCCTGTAGGGGGCGCAATGGAGAAGGAAGAAGAGGTTATGATGACATATCAAGTCAGTCTGAATATAATTTCTTTCCAACTGGAACAAAATGAAGGACTCACCATGTCGGACACTTTGAGGAAACCGGAGGAGAAGACGATGGCGTTGGGCGGCGTGGCCACCGGCAGCATGAAGGCAAAGGAAGCACTGAGGGTGCACGGGATCATCACGTACAGAGGGTTCAGGCTTATGGACTGGGACTGGGTCAGACGACAGAGTTATCAGCTTCACCAACAAACTGACTTCAATGGCTTTTTTTTCCCCCCTGTTACAATTCAACACTTCCTGTACAGATATTTCATAATAAAAGCCTGTCACTGCCTCAAAGGCTGAAGCGCCTTCTGTTCTGTGTTGTCTTATAATGTGAATAATTTGTAAGAAGTGCAGCCGCTTAAAAGAGAAAGCTTAAATTTATGACATCCTCTTGTACTGTTAACTATATGCTGATGAAAATGTACAGTTACATCACATTATGCTTTATTCATACGTGTGAATACAAACAGTTTTGTGTGTTTTTGGTACCATGGAAGCCAGGATGGGTAGGAAGAGGGTCGCTGTTGCAACATTGCTCGCACACTCTGTGAAGGTGGCGATAAGCAGACTCAGGATGATGGCGATGGCCCACGGAGGGATGGAGTGGAGCGGTGTCATCTGAGCACCGAGCCAGTGGGACAAACCAGACTCCTGAAAAACCACCCAAAAAAAAGCAGGGCTCCAAACTGAGTCTGAAGGACTGAAATCTCTCTCTGGTCCTAAGGTTTAGCCAAAGTTTGGTACGATGGTCCTCACTTTCCCAAAATGTTCCCATGTTTCAGGAACATCTTTACTTAATTTCTGTTAAATTATCTGCACTTTGTGGCCATACAAAGAAGCAGAGTCATGTGTACTTGTTTCAATTATCACAGAGACTTAAGAACTTAAGTTTGAATCCTCCAGTTATAAAGATTTGTTCATTATTAAAGTAATCCAGTGACAGTAGTATTTCCACTGCTACAGAGAAACCAATAACTGCTGACAGTCAATTCAGCAAACTTTCTTTTCCAAATTGTAAACTAATATGGTTTAAAACAGCATTTATGTTGCTGCCATGGTGTAACTCGTTTTAACACAGTAACCTGAACAGTCCATCAAAGTGAGTAATCACATCAGGCTCTGCCCAAACAGTCAAAGTCAGCTGACTGGAGTGGGCAGGACTCGGCTCTGAGTGCAAAGAGTTTCCCACGAGAGTGTGAAACTGCAGCAACACGCACAAACTGTCATGTGTGCAGCAGCTTCTCTGTGCGCGTGCCTGCTGAGTTCAGTGCACGGGTTGTTGAATTTATGCTCTCACGTGTGACTTTTGACATGAATATTATTCCATAGAAATCCAGACCTCCCTCTCCCCAGCCACCTTCTCCAGCTCATCCCCTGGAACACTGAGGCGTTCCCAGACCGAAACATCTCTCCAACGTATCCTGGGTCTGAAATCATTGATGAAGCCACCTGATGAAGCCAACAGGACCACATCATCGTCAAAAAGCACAGATGAGATTCTGAGGCCACCAAGGCAGAAGCCTTCTGCCACTTGGCTACGCCTCGAAATTCTGTCTATAAAAATTATGAACTGAATCTGTGACAAAGGGCAGCCCTGGAAGAATCCAACACCCAACGGAAACAAGTCCGACAATGTGGACCAAACTCTCACTGCAGTTGTACAAGGACTGAATGGCTCATAACAACAGGCCAGACACTCTATACTCCTGTAGCACCCCCCCCCACACACACACACACACACACACACACAGGATATCCTGAGGGATGTGGTCAAACGCCTTCCCAGTTCTCCAACATTTAGGCGCAGCAGGTCTGTCCAGCATCCTCCCCTGCCACCTGATCCAATTCACCACCAGGTGGTGATCAGTTGACAGCTCAGCTCCTCTCTTTACCTGAGTGTCCAGAACATACGGCAGAATACTGTTCAGATCCGGCAGATCAGATCAGATTGGGGGTCCTCCCAATCACACTCCTCCAAGTCTCACTGTCATTGCTCACGTGAGCATTGAAGTCTCCCAGTAAGATGATGGAGTCACCATCAAGCACCCTCAAGCCCTCCGCACAGTCATCACAAACAACAACAAAGGACTCGTTACGTTGTCTGAAAGCACAGTGAAACAACCCTGTTGTGCACCGGTGAAAAGTCCGACATACAGGCAGCAACCTGGGTGGATACAAGGATACCCACTCCACTGCCGCCCTCACTGAGGACAACTCAAGAGTCCAGCTCCTCTCAAGGAGACTGGTTCCAGAGCCCAAGCTATGCATTGAGGTGAGCCCGACTATATCTAGTGGGTATTTCTCACGCACTAGTTCAGGATCCTTTCCCACCAGAGAGGTGACGTTCCATGTCCCAAAAGCCAGTCTCGATAGCCGGGGCTTGGTCTGCCAGAGCCACTGCCCAACACACACACATCAACCCCTATGGCGCCTCCTGTGGGTGGTGGGCCAACAGGAGGGCGGACCCATGTCTCCTATTCAAGGTGCTCTCCCTTGAGCTACCTCCCCCAGGCCTGGCTCCGGGGTGGGGACCTGGTAATCATATCCTAGGGTGAACTGTTCCCTTGTTCTAAATACCATAAGGGTCATTGGAATCACTCTTTGTCTGGCCCCTCACCCAGGATCAATTTGCCTTAGGAGACCCTACCAGGGGGCAAAAGCCCCTGGAAAACATAGCCCCTGGGATCACTGGGGCACATCAATCCCTCCACCATGATAAGGTGGCAATTCATGGGGGAGTGAATTTTTCTCAGTTTATTTGTTCTAACTTTTAAAAAAACTAAGGTTGTATAAAAGTACTTAATGTTAAATTGATAGAGTCCAGTAACCATCTTTTCTAACAGAACTTCTCTGCTGTGCCACCAAATATGTAAACTGTAAATATCTTATGAGCTTTGTCCACAATAAAAAAACACCTTTTCATGGTGTACTTGGTATGCACTGCTCAGTTCTTAGTTACTAATTTTATAAACACAAAATAACTGAAATCAAAGGTTTTACCTCACTGCCTTTGGCCAGGGCGAAGCCTCCTCCCAACAGCAGGACAATGTTCCAGGGCATCTTCTTCTGAGTCACCTGCCAGGTGAGCAGAGGAGGGGCGGGGCCTTGGGAGACCTGAGACTCTGATTGGGTTTAACAAAGTCATTAAGTAAACACACACAAAGTAAAACACACAAACTAAATTTTTATGTATTACCTGCATCGGTGCGCCTCCAGAAGCAGAGGTAGCGCGGGGACTCAGAGGGAAGAACAAACAGCAGAACAGCAACAAACAGGGCAACGGTTGCATCTGTGACAAACCTGCAGAAACAAGTTCAACACTAGATTTACTTTCATACACTCAGCATCAAACAATAAACTAAATAAATTCACTTCCAAAGACGAGAGATGGTGCACTGCAGAGAGAGCTGAATGGGTTAATGAGGTAGGTTGAGTCTAACATCAGGGTTTATGATTCCTCCATTTTAACCTGGCATGATAACCATGGTAACTTGTGCTAAATGTTTATGCTTATTCACTGATTTGCTCCCAGACAACATGCTCAAAGTGCAATTAAGCTTTACTGTGAAAGGAAAAAAAATTATACAACCATCAGCCTCTGGGCCTGAGGGTTTACACCACCACGAAATGGAAATTTAAAGTGTGTACACCTACTATGATTAACTGCTTCTACTTTTTATTGTAAGTAATGTTGATTTCTTTAGTGTTGATGACATGAACAACGTGTCCTGTGACTGAAGCACCAGGTTCTTCCTTTACCCTTTAAAGAGAAAGGTTTTCTTCTTCCTCTAGCTTGTTCCACTTCCTTGTGGGGTTGCTGTGGTAACCAAGACTCTCCTCCAATTGGCTCTATCATGGGCTGCTTCCAGGTCTGCTTTCATGCAGTTTCCATCAAAGTTTAAGTCTTCCATGTCTTCCACATCCTGGTAGAGCAATCTCGAAGGTTCTTCTTCCAGTGTAGTTCTCTTCTCTCCTCCTGACATGGCCAAACCACCTCAGTCTTGATTGGTGGGACCTAATACTGATGTTCTCCATTTCCACTCTCTCTCCAGCTCCATACATGCAGATGGTGTTCTCTTTTCCCTGCTGACTCTTCTGCACTGTCCGTTGAAGTCTCCTCCTAGCCATAATTTCTCACTGTCATGTACTTCCTGCACTTCTTCCTATCTACTCCTAAAATTTGATCTTCTCTTCTTCATCCCATCCAGACTCATGATATTGACCACTTCTCCACTGAGGTATAGAACTCCCTTCTTTAGCTCTTCATCCAGGATGATTCCCACATCATTTTGTCTTCCATAAACTCCAATATAGAACAACATGAATCTGCTGAGAAGTTCTTTTGCCTTGCTGCCCTTCCACTTTGTTTCTTGCACACACACGATATTGATTCTTCTTCTCTCCATCAGGTCTCATGCATATTGCCAGTCATGCCCCCAATGTTCAGTGTGCCAAGTCGAATGGTCTTCGCCTCCCTCTTTCCTCTCCTCTTCCTCCTTTGAGCTAGTGTCTTTAGCTGTATGTGTTTGTGATACAGTAGCCGTCGTCCATTTTTCACAAGTGTACGCCCAAGCCATGCTGGGATACGTGCCAACCATACTCATATGGGATGGGGCTGAGGTTTTATGATGGAGGCCCTTCCTGCCACAACCTTCCCCATTTCTCCGTGCTTCTGACTGGCTCCTGGTGGTACACCATAGAGCCTGATTAGTTAAAAGGAGTAGTGACTAAGATTGTTTTAAAAATAGCCGAGTTTGTTGAAGGGCTGCCCTCAGTGGGCAGCATAGCAGCTGAATGCCTGATCACTCTGTTTAGTGTCAGATCTGTGACACCACTACATGGCCAGCTCTTACTAACCTTAAAGACCTACCAGGTTTATATTCATTGAACATCTCAGATGTGTATTTAGGGCCCAAACCATTTGTAATCAATAAGCAATATTTTGTATTCTGTATCTTACTCTTAAAGGCAGCTGGACACAGGTACCAAATGACCTGATCTGGTTTTGAAGGGGGGTGGAGGGGTGGAGTTCCAGTTGGGGTTATCTTGGACCTTTGGTTTGTGCAAACAGATGATTTCAACATGTTTCCTGATTACACACGTTGACAGTGAGGCTCAAACGTGCAATCTCAAACCTCAGCTGATGTCACTCCCTCACAACAACTTTCACCTCAAATGAATTTTCTGCAACTTCATCAACAACATGAGGAGCAATTATTGTTCAAAGCAGCTGAAAATGATTTCAATCAGATTGATTCATAACTTCCTCATAACGTCCTCATGCATCTGGAAAGCAGCTGTAATGAATTACTGAATCAGTGTGTAATGAAAAAAGTCATTTTCATTCAGTAAAAACAAGACATTGAGAGGCCATTTAAAGCAGCTATAACCAGATTTTAGCATCATCACCTGAATCTGCAGCTACCCACAGCCAATATTTCATAATGTGTTCCTGTAGTTTCTTTACTGTGCTGCTTCGCTCTGACTGCTGTTATAGAAAGAGAAAAGCTGGTAAAAGGCACAGTGCACCACCTGCTCCCTGTCTTCAAATCAATATTTCCAACAACTCAAAGCCCCTAGAAGGTCAAAAAGTACAAAGTTCTCAGGAGGTGGGTGTAGAATCATACATCCATTGGTCACTGGCTGCATGCAAATACAAATCCTCCGACTGTGGTGAAATACTCTTTCATGAACTGAGTGGCCGATATTGCACCATGTGACTAGAAGTGAACCTGGCAGCAGATCTGAGTCAATAATGTTTGAAGAGTTTTCACGTATGAGGAGAAAAAGGTTGTTCAAAGTCCAATTACTAAGAAATAATAATAATAATAATAATAATAATAATAATGACATAAGCTTTTTCTGCAGCACAACCTTTCTCGGTGGACACAGATTGATGGCCTTCTTGGACGGTCTGTGAGTTCAATGAAGCAGCAGCCATATAATTGGTCAGACAATTACATTAAAAATCCTCCAAAAGGGTCTGTGGCTTAATGAGCCTTGGCACATGTGGGACACAGTTGCGGTGGGCAGGAGTTACCCCTCCCTACCGCCCCACGCTGCTCCCCACTGATCGTCACTGCTGCCAGGGTGTGGGTGCCTGTGGGTCCCAGGGTGCGTAGCCGGATGTCTTGGCGTGGTTTTTGACCTGCTCCCTTGGTGGCTGTGGTCTGGGGGTGGCTTGGGCCTCTTTGGCGTGTGGGGGGGGCTCTGCCGGGTGTCGGGCCGTTCTTGGACACTTGGGGCCTAGGGGGCCACATGCTCGGCTCAAGCTGGGGGTGCCGGCCTGCGGGGTGGTGGTGGTCGGGTCTGCTCATTGCCTCTGGCTCTCTGGAGTCTTGTCCTTTGGCTGTGGGGGCTCTGTCTGTGGTCTCCCTCCTTCCTCCTCTGGGGTGTGCTCGCGGTTGCCATCAGGATGTGTGGCCTCAGGTCTTCTGAGCTCCTGGTGGGCTGTGGATGGCCTGGGTCCCCTGGGTCCTTCCCTATTTGCCTCTGGATTGCGGGGGGCATGGTTGCAGTGTCTTACCCTTATTATTGAGTAAATTGCACGACAGAGGTGCATACACACATTACTGCAAAACAACAAAATTGTATGTATGTGTGTATATGTATATGCATATGTTTAGATATGTGAATGTATGTATGTGTGTATATCCACTTTTCTTCGATTATTTTTTCCCTTTCTTCCCTTTGTNCCCCCTCTCTTTTTTCCCCCTCTTGTTCTTGCCCCTTCTTTTTTGTCTGTCAGGCCTGGCATAAATAACTAAATTTAAAAAGTAATAAGTAAAAATGCAAACATTAACAAGAATAGCCTATAGAAAACTTATAGAGCTGCTCTTGTAAAAGCAAATATGTTTGGTACATCAGTGCATTCGGATCATCATTCCGATTGCGAAAAATGCCAGATATGATGGGCTTAAAAAAAAAAAAATCCTCCAAAAGGCTCCAACAGCACAGACTCAGTGCAGAGGTCCAGTTCAGGGACTCTAATTAGCTGACTCTATGAGGACGGACTTACTTTAGAGGAACTGTAGCTTGTGGCAGTTTATTTTTCTGTCCTGGGGTTGATGCTTATTTAATAAGTATATTTTTCTCTGACATCATAGGGCCAAAATGGACTGTAAGCCCCTCTCCAGGGGCTTACAGTCCATTTTGAGGGGACTGAAGATGTCTCATTGCTTCCTGCAGGGTCTCACAGTGTTGATGCTTGTGGACTCCTGTTTGCACAGATGAATGTGTTAGCTTCAAGTATTTGGAAACTGTATTCTGTCACAGACACCCACTGTCTTTGTGGATACACTTTATGATATAAGCTCCAAAACTGAGGGAAGTTATTGTTGTTTCGTCCCCTTAGAATTATAAGGTTCTATCTGACATTTTTGACAAAATTGACTTATTGTCATATTCTTATTCTCTGACTGGTTATGAACAAGTCAGAGATTTTTTTCAATTGTATATAATTTTGGCCATTTTATTCGCAAAATAATAAGGTTCTATCTGCAAAATCAAGCTTTAACTTGGTGCTATAAGGTTCTATCTGTGAACCAATAGGCACTTGAAATGTTCACAAGAGAGCCAATCAGGTTGCTTCTTTTTTGTAACAATGGTGCCCGGCACAATGTCAAGATGCAAGAGGAGATGCCAGAGAAAAGGTTTCATGGGAAGCTGGGGCTGTTTACAAGACATCTAAAGGTTGAGGATTTCAGAAATGAGTTGACAACAGACAGAAGTACTGATGGCAGGAAAACTCTGAACTTTTGGTAATTTTTAGGTCACACTGACTTGTTTTTTTTTTTTTTTTTGCACTGTTACCTATCAAGCTAGCGAGCTAATGCTAGTTTTGTATTGTTTGTCTGTGGTCAGTGCTAACAAAGAAACAATGTAGTTGGTAATATTGAGAATAGTCAAAGGTCATAATATAAGTTACCTCATGTAAAATATTAATGACTGAAGAAGACTTCAGGTCTTACTATATTCTATGATGTAGCAGTGGTACCATGTTAATGATTTCTGTCTATTTTTATTTCTGCCATCAAACTCCAGAAGAGCAAGTAAAAGCAAAAAACACCAGAAAAGAGACAGCAAAGAAACTGTTACAGTTTTCCTGAATAAATACAACTGAAACAAAAATTCATAGTCAGTGACGTTTTTATAGCAGAATGAGTTTAATTGAAGATCCAAGTCTAAAAGTCTACATTTTAAGTGGAGTTTTTATTTGGATTTTTGTACTCAGTGGACATGGACTCAGAGTCTAAAGGTTTATTTTGTATTTTAAAGAATGGAAAGAATCACTTTTTCAGGGAGACTGCAGCTTGTAAAATTCAAAGATCTGGGCTAAATGGGAAAAAAATATTGTGGCAAAATATCCATAATTTGTTTGACTCTCTGCACATATTTTATTGAAATTTGAGTTTATATATAAATTTTATTTTTACTTGTTGGTTTTTATATAATTCTGTGTTGTTATTTTAAGAAAACTTGGGAAAAATAAAGGATGGAGAAAAAAAGAGAGTCTGCCAACATGAGTTTAGTGAAATGTTTGATTTAAAAAAATTTTTTTTATTGTACAATTTTAAAATTGTGTAACACAGTGTGGTGGTTAGCACTGCTGCCTCACAGCTAGAGTGACATCTAGGTCTGGGTTTGATTCCACCTGTGCCTGAACCTCTCTCTGTGTGGCGTTTACATGTTCTCCCCGTGTCTCTGGTTCTTTTAAAGGGAAATGTGCCATGAAAGAAGAAGCTTAAAAAATGTCACAGAATTCATTAAATTTGATTTAACCGTACTTGTGGACACTCTGTTGCATCTATAATTTTATGGTTTAAAACTTACTATAAGTTAATTATTTTTCATTCCTTGAAAATCAGTAGTAGTTGTCACATTTTGCAGATAGAACCTTATAATTCCAAACAAAAAAGGAGTTTTTAGAATTATAAGGTTCTATCTGCATTTTACTTGTTCAAAAAAAAAAAAAACATTTGCACATTTAATAGGATTTTGATATTACTGATTTAGAATACATATAGGGTGTGTTTCATAATCATGGGTGAACGAGACTTATTCCATGTGTCATTTTTGCTGTACAGAGTGTAAAAACTTTAAAGCTCAATATCTCAAAACTGGTCAGAACACAGATAGAACCTTAGAATTCTAAGGGGACAGTTTGTCACAGGGTCACTGAATATTTAGTGCGGGATTTACAGTTTCTGGAAGCTTCCTCTAAATTTTCTATGTAAATTCATTCATTTTAAGTATTGAAATGTTCGTGGCTGCCTGCCCAAAGAATTTCTCAGCTAAATGGACTAAAAGGAAGACTGAACGGACTGTTTCTCTAATTAAATATTTTAAATGTTTTTGTTTACATGCTAAACTCCCAGTTTTCATCTTTTTCCCAGAAATTGAGTATTTTTCTTATTTCCATTCTCGACCTTAAAAACAACACAACACCCACGAGGACAGAAAACATTCGACAGCAAACTGATCAATGAATGACGTCTACGCTGCTCCTGCTGGTCATGTGACCCAGCTAGGAGTTTATGAATGAACAGGGACATAAGCAGGTAAGAGGTGAGGGGGTGGAGCCAGGACTGAAGGTCAGGTTAGGTATTGCCAATTACCTGCACAGCTGGATAAACATCTGGGGTGGGTGAGGGGGGTGTTTGGAGGCTTTAAAGTCAACTTTAACATCTCAAAGAGTTACAAGACGTCATTTTACAGATTAAAACATCTTCCTTTATGAACCCGATGCTTCATGATGACTGCAGTCAGTGAAGCGTCGCAGTGCAGAGGTGCTTCGATCCTGGAGGGACTGAAGATGCCAATTTCTATAACTACTGGATTAGATACATAAGTAGCCTGATTTGAAAACCAGTGAGGAATGTCCAGTGTCCAGTCTGCAGTGCTCAGGGTGGAAACCCATGTGATGTTTTTCAGCTTTTGGCACTAGACTAAAATTGAATTCACCAAATTTAGCTTCAGTTATGTTGTTAACTGTAAAATGCTGCTGAATGGATTGAATAATAAAAAGCTGAGATAATAAAATTCAAATTATACTAAAACTACAAATGAAGCTTTTAAAAGAAAAACCTGATTTGAACCACCGGCCCCAACGAGTTAAACTCTGGAGCCTCTGTGCGTGGCGAGGAGGTGATCTCAGTTCATGCCACCCGCAGGTCAGAGCCGCAGCGGCTGAGGCTGAAGTTCAGCATTTGTACCCAGGACACGTTCTGAGTATTTGTTCTTCGCCTCTGGTTCCTGTGTGCTCTGGGATTTTGCCCTCTGGCAGCTTCTGCAGTTTGAGTTCATTCATTCAACCCTTTTTTTTTTTTTCCACCTTGCATTAATGCGACACACACACGAGACACGTGAGAGGTTTGTTCCAGATCCACACAGCAGCTTAAAGGATTGTTCTAGTGCCAAAAACTCTAATGGTTTCTACTTTACAATAAAAAAAAAAAATCTAATTTAAAATGAGAACTTTAGTTCTCATTTAATAAAAACTCATTAAAGATGAAAAAAGAATAAATAAATGAACCACGAGCTCATAAAGAGAACAGGGAAAGGCAGCCAGGTGAAAAAACAGATTTTACTTTTCACAAACATGAAGCTGATTCATCCAAAAATCTGAACAAGCTCAGGAAAAGGAAGGAAGCCAACCTTCAAAATAAAACCAGAAGAAATCTGGACCTCTGGCCATTTGGAGTGTGTTCAATCTGACCAATAATGTGGCTGCTGTAACAAACTGTGAGAAATGTGAGCTCCAGTTTTGGTGAATTCTAGGATTTTATTCTGTTGGGTAATTTTGTCTTGCCTGGTTGCACCTATCCACAGCTGCTGATGTAACATTAACTCTTTGAAAACTGCTGAAAAACACCGCGCGCAAACATAGAAGCTAGCAGCAGAACCTCCAATCGGAGTGACGTGAAAGCTGAGACCCCGGCAGAGCAGCCAAAGCTCGGTTTTCAACAGATGGCAGCAGCGATGAGCAGTCTTGTAATTTTACAGCTTCCATTTCTACCTTGAAGACTACTGAAAAATGGCCCTCAGCTCCCTTTCTTTGTGACCTCAGTAACGACTTACGAGTCACATGTCGTTACGCAGTGAGGTTAGGTCCTCAGTTTCTCAGTCAGATCCACCCATTGTTTGTCACTTCCACTTTCAAAAGACGAAGATGGCGATGGAGATCAGGGCTAAAATAAGTATGAGAATGTGACTGATCATCACTGCGCCGACTGATTTGGGTTCGGTCGGCGTCGCTCTCTGAGACAAAATAAATAAACATCTGCACTCATGAAGGCTTCACTGGTACTCACTCAGCTTTGCTGTTGAAGATGTGCGTCGCCCAGCCGTCCATGAAGCGGGGGTCTCGTGTGAACCACAGAACCACCATGAGGATGAATAGCGCCAGGACGCTGAACTCTCCGTAACTCATGGGTCCCAGACGGGAATGCTCGGCCCGGATGATCTCGTATGCCGCCCGCTCCTTCTGTGACTTGACCGCACCACAACCCCACGTCCTCCGCAGACTGTGACGCACAAAAGTCAAAAAAGCATATTCATAAAAAGCTGTAAGAGACGGTCACAGCAAAGTTGAGTGTTTTGGTGAGCGACTCACTTGCAGCCCACGTAGAGGAACTGCAGCCAGAACCAGGCCAGAGTCAGCGTCAGCACCATGGTGGGGAAGGCAAAGACAAACCAGGACGCAAAGTTGATCACATCACCATTCTGAGGGAAGAGTCTATGAGGAAGAACCAGACAGGAAGTTCAGAGTTAGGCCTTATAGGAGCCTGTTAAAGTGGACTTCGGTGTTGTTATAGTGAGTTCGTACTGGCTCATCTGTCCGATGAGGACCAGGTTCGGTCCGGTTCCCGTCAGTGTAGCGATGCCGCCAATGCTGGCGGCATAGCAGACCGACAGCAGGAGGCCTTTACTCAGCTTCTTCCTCCTCTCCTCCTCCACGTCACTCAGCTCCTCCACCTCCAACTGACAGAAGGTGCTGTCCACGGCCACGGCTACTGAACACAGTTTACAGGGTTAACCTATTAACTACAGCAGCTACACAGCCAGGGTTCTTATTTATCTCACAATATTCTCAATGTTCATGCTTCACATTTGACTCTTTTTTTTTTTGACTCATTTAAATTCATTAACAGTGATGGCGGGCGGGCGGGCGGGGGTGGGGTGGGGTTGGGGGGGCTAACACTCACTTAAATTAGAGACAAAAAATCTGATTGCAGGTTTTTCTTTAAGCGGCGCTTCGTATCTATTATTGACTTTGACATGTAGGTTTCAGATTCGTCTCCGTGGACTTACCAGGACTGCTGCTGCTGTCCGATGGAGGTTTGTTTTGTAGGTTGCTGGTTTTCTCGGCGTTTCCTTGAGTTTGTGTTGATCCATTCATACCTGAAAACAAACCCCGAAGTTAATACCTCAGGATCGCAGTCAGGCTACAGAAGAATATTTAAACTACTGAATCAAGTCTCGTGCAGTATCCATGAAATGTTTAAGGCCTATCAGCACTGACTGCACAGGAAGAAGGCAGTGATCCCAGAAAACAAAAGGGTTTCGACTAAAGAAAGCTACGTCATGGGGCCTGGAATATATATATTCTGAGGCTGATTCAGATGTTTAGGACATTGGACACTTTGGTTTATCGACTGCCTGTTATCCATTTTGCATTACAAAGGTCTTCTGTTACTGATATCCTGCCTGCTGCCTGTGGTCACGTCTGCCTGTGAATCCTCAGATTCTGCTGAATGAATTTTTAATGTCCACTGCTAACAAACTTCTGAATTTCTCTCTCACAGCCACTCTTTGACACTGGCAACTCATCTGACACGTTCTTTTGTGGCAGCTGTCAAAGAGCTAGCTACTAACAGCCTATACCTATCTCCATGATGCTTGGGGCAGTGGATTGAGGGATACTGATGGTTTTCTCCTGATGCTCCTGAGGTAGTGCGACACTCCTGTTGGTGATGAGCTCAGCGTCTACGTTACTGTGGAGCTGGTCCAGGACGGCCTGGGCGATGGGGACCATCATGGCAGTGGTGGCCGTGTTGCTGATCCACATGGACAGGAAGGCCGTCACTCCCATGAACCCCAGCATCAACCTGCGAGTGGAAAGGTCCAGATTAGGACTGAGAGACAGAGGAGGTGATGGTACAACAACCTTTTACCCCAAATACAAACTGAACTATGTGCCAGTACACATATTTACCTGTACTTTATGGTGAACTGACAGTTAAAGGTGATCTTTGTTTTTTCTGTTGTAGTTTTGCTCAAATTGAGCAAATTGAACAAAATTGAGCATTATCAATTGCATGTTATTTAGCATTTCTTTGTCTACGGAAGCAAAGCTAGTTAGACTTAGCTGATACTGACAGCCATTACTCTGAGGATTCAAAATAGGACTCCATAAACCAGTGAGAGGCTGCAATGGCTACATCAACTTTTTGCTCATGGATTTCCATCCCAGTGGTTATCAGGCTCTCTGTTTTTTTTTAATGTCACCTAAATGTAAAGGGCTTCTACTGCAGCCCTGTGGGGACAGGTTAGGCTCAGGTGACTCACAGGGCAGGTCGGACCCCGACTATCAGCAGCACTCTGAGCGCGATGCGTTTGTGGAGGTTCCAGTGCTCCACGGCCACAGCGACCATCAGTCCCCCGACAAACAGCATGTTAGTGTCCTTCAGGTACTGCATACACACCTGGATAATAACAAGGAGCAGACAGAATGAAGTGTACACTTACAAAGTTAGCATGTAGCATTTAGTGGTGCAACAAAAAAATCGGTAGGATAATTCAGCGTATTCTCTATTTTTTGGATACATCTACATGTGAAGGAGCAGTAGAACCAGATGTAGTACACTGTGTGTGTGTGTGTGTGTGTGTGTGTGTGTGTGTGTGTGTGTGTGTGTGTGTGTGTTACCTCTTTGGACTCCATGATGCCGAGGACGGGGAACAGGATTGTTGGCAGCAGCGCCGTCACAGCCAGCGGCAACACCTCAGTGCACCAGTACACCGCCATGAGGGCTATGACATAAGCACAGGCCGCCTCCTACACAAACACACAACTTCAGGTTAAAATACCTGATTCTGATTCTGATTTCTGTCCGATGGCAGAGATACTGAGGTGAGTTACTGAGGATATCCTGAGCTTTCTGTACAGCCACTTTATACAGTCAGTTTAGTGCAGTGGTTTCCACCACAGCACAGGCGATTATTACATGAATAACAGGAGAGAAGGGGAAATATAATCATTGCCAGTTTTTAGACATTCTTCTAGTCTTGATATTTGAATTGCATTATTTAACCTTTCAATCATTACTTCACTGAAACAAAGGATCCCAAACCAAACCGCCTCTGCTTTGGTTAATGTGACACTGAGCCTTCACAGGCTTTCATGGAAACAAGTAATTTTACAGTAAGCTGTCAGACTTGGTGCAGAAAAAGTGGGAGGAAGTCTGACGTACTTCAAATCTGTACTGGATGAATGCTCTTTGTCACGTTTCCCTCCCGCTGTAACCTCAGACCGTAAAAACACAAGCTGTTGTTGTAGAAACGGAGACGCGTGGATCCAGACCCACGCTGTGACCTCTGAAGGTGCTGAACCCCACACCTGTCAGGATTTTCCACTTCCTGCAGCAGTTTTTAATGCGTTCACAGCCTGGTCCCAGCTCAGAGATTACTCCAGGTTCTCTGAACCTTGTGATGATATTATTGCTGTAGATGATCTGATATTCAGTCTTTTACGTTGAGGAACATTATTCTGGAATTGTTCCACAATGTGCAGACAGTGTTTTTGCAGATTGGTGAACGTTTGTGCATCTTTACTTCGGAGAAACTCGGCCTCTCCGAGGTTCCTTACTTACACCGCTATAGGCTCAGGCTGCTGGGGCTTCCCATGATGCACTGTGTTTCTCCATGTTTAAACACCATTAGTTATCATTATCGTTGGTCTAGTCTATGCTCATCTTTTTTCTCCAGCTGGACGGCTGCCCCCCCGCTGATCCTGGCTCTGCTGGAGGCCTCTTCCTGTTTGAAGGGAGGTCTTCCTCCTCACCTTCACCTTCTGCTGCTCACAGGGCAGCTGCTCTGTCTGAGACTGTAATGACTCTACCTCAGCATTAAAGCACTGGGACTTAACTCTTGTGAATTAATAAGACAGGATTAAATCTTCAGAAGGATTTTTTATTTCTCATCATGTCAAAGGTGTTTTTTCAGTCAGCTGACCGGCTCAGGTCCCAGATGATAAACAGTCTTTGACCTGCCAGCTCTGAGGAATGAAGTCCACAGGATTTTGTACCAGTGAGCTGGACCGTCTCCTGCTGTGTGATAACCACCGAAACATGTTTCCATGACTAATTTACACCTGTAAATTAGTCGAGACTTTTGGAGTGTGAAACCGAATTTTTCTCTCATTTATTCTGAAGGAAGTGAAATTATTAAAAAGTTGTCAGAAAAATGTCAGTTTTGCAGAAATTCTCTGAACTAAGAGCAGAAACTGCACGGACGGTCTGAACCGGCCGAGAAATCGTCGTGTTTTTCTTTGAATCTTCTCAGCGACCTTTCGGTCTGGACTCTGTTTGTCAATCAGTGACAGGAAGCTGTGAAAGAAAGCTGCTGCACAAACACGCAGCTGCTCGAGTTATTCATCAATGAAACACAACCTGTGTGTGTCCAGATTCAACAGCAGCAGCGAACAGAGCATTGAGATCTTTATTTCCAAACATATGGCTCAGATTTGATTTCACAGCATTGTTTTTCCCTTCGTTCTCCACATTATTCCAAAGTTTCCCAACTCCTTATCGGAGCGCTTTGTGAGGAACGCCTGTGCTGCTGTGAAACAAACCTGCGTATCTGTTTGTTTATGAAGTCACAGCGAGTGGAAAAAAGATTCAAAGGATAATTGATACACATGAGGAGGGCAAAATATGAGGAACACTTTTCATCCTAATGCAGACACAGCAGGTGTTTTCACCTGCTGTGTCTGCATTCTCAGGCAGGTGAACTCTCACTGAGGAGCTTTGGCTTCTAAATCTGCTCACACTGAAACTGGACGAATGACACAAGTCTGCTGATCAAATGTAAATGATAAAAATGGGAACATTTGTATTTATTCTTTGTTACTCTGTTAACTGGTCATGTTGGGTAAACTGGTCACTCTAAACACAACAAAGGTCACTCATGTCACTGTTTAGCCTGGTTAATTTGAGCGAATCTGCTGCAGTACGGGGACGTTTCTCAGTAAACTGGTTAATGCTCTAAACAGCACTCGATGTTCAATAAAAATCTAAACTGTCCTGGTGAACTGGTCACTTTAACTGGTCACTGTTCGGGAAAAAGTGTAAACTGGTGGCTCAAAGGTTAGTGCTCAGGAAACCTTAATGTGAGCTGATCATTTCTGTCCTCTGTGATTTAAACCGGTTCCTGCTCCACAACTTTATAACTAGAACTGGCTCAGTAAAAGTTCATTAAACTGGTTTGTTCTCTGTAAACCAGTAACTTGAATTGGTCATTATTCAGGTAAACAGATTATTTAGACGATTTGTACTGGTTGGTTGAAGGTTAGTTCTCAGTAACATTTAGAGCAGTAAGTTCTCAGTAAACTGGTCACAGAGCTGCCTGAACTGGACATTTCTCTGTAAACTGTTTGGTAGACCAGCTAGTACTCAGTAAAGTTGGAAGTAGAACTGGCTCCTGCTCCGTTAACAAGTTAATTAAACTATTTTAGTCATTGTTCTGTAAATGTATTATTTAGATAATTTTGGGTTCAGAAAACTGGGAGCGTGGAGGCTACTGAGGTTATCTCTGAGGGACTTTTAGGGTGCAACAGTAAACGGCTCATTTCTAACTAAACTGGTTATGTAGACCAGTTACTGCTCGGTGCTGAGTAAGAAAGTTAAACTAGTTTGCTGCAAACTGGAAACACTGAGTCTTTGTTTTCCATAAACTGGTTACAGTAACTAACCTGGTAGCTTTTAAGTAAAGTCAGCTGAGCAGGTTATTTCTCTCTAAACTGGTTATTTAGGCACTTAGTACCGATGTCACTGATAGCTCTCAGTAATGTTTAGTTACTCTGGTTGAACTGCTCAGTAAACCAGTGGTTTAAACTGGTCAGTGAAGTGGTCTCACCGTGGTGCTGACGGCGAGCGGCAGCAGGATGAACGGGCTGCAGACGAGGATGACGACGCCCTTCAGCCTCCAGACCTGCCGCAACATTTTCACCCACAGAGGAAGAACCGACATGGCTGCTGGAGGTGATGATGATGAAGATGATGAAAACAAAAACCTCAGAAAAGTAAATGAAGCCGAATCAATGAGACGCTGCTCAGTGCTCTGCTGCTCACAGGCTGTCTGCTCCCAGCTTCTCCTCCCTCCCTCCCTCCGACACATTTGTGATGCATTTCACGGTCAACACTAAATATTAACTTTATGTGTGTTACACACACACGCGCACATACACATGCACACACACACACGCACACACACACGCACACACATACACACACTCACACACACACGCACACATGCACACACACGCACACACACGCACACGCACACACGCACACACACGCACACACACACACACGCACACACACACACGCACACACACACACACACACACACACACGCACACATACACGCACACACACACACGCACACACACACACGCACACACATACACACACTCACACACACACGCACACATGCACACACACGCACACACACGCACACACGCACACACACGCACACACACACACGCACACATACACGCACACATACACGCACACACGCACACATACACGCACACGCACACATACACACGCACACACGCACACATACACACACACGCACACACACACACACGCACACATGCACACACACGCACACACACACGCACACACGCACACATACACGCACACGCACACATACACACGCACACACACACACACACACACACGCACACATACACGCACACATACACGCACACACACACACACACACGCTGTCCCTGCGTACTTTATCTAAACTGTCAGCAGAACAAACACAGAAGTGGAAATCAGATCCGTTTGCGTCAGGATGAACTCACCTTTTATCTTCCTGCTCGAGGTCAACACACCAGCTCATTCAGAGCAGTTCAGCTTCACTGTGCCCTCACACTGATGTGACCCTAACAATAACACTGATGTGACCCTAACAATAACACTGATGTGACCCAAACAATAACACTGATGTGACCCTAACAATAACACTGATGTATTACAGTTTAACTGTGATCTTCTGCTCCATACCTGTCTCACAGCGTGCTGACAGAGGTATTTGGATCCTTTAAATTAAGTAAAAGGTCATTTTGGTGATGGTGATGATGAGTCACAGAGTCATAGCGCAGTATCAGGTGTTTTGAGGTTTGATCCCTGAGTTTTATGATGTGGACATTAAGTGTTTCTGTTTTGGTTGATTACAGTTCTGAGTTTTTAGCTTTCAGTCTTTTATTTATTTTACTAACGCCTGCATGTTTTAGTCTTGAGCTGTTACAAGTTGTTAGTATTTTTGATCCTCTTTACTGTCTAGCCTTCTAAGTGTCTTCCTTTTGTGATTAGGGTACTTCCTGTTTTATTTTGACAGTCATTTGTCACTTGCGTCTTGTGTTCAGTTTTACTTCCCCCCCCGTCTTACCTTAACCTTTTGCACCTGTGTGTTTTCCCCAGCTGTGTCCACTTCCTGCTTCAGATTTCCCTTTGTCCTTTTTACACTGTTGTCTTACCCGGTGTTTTCCCTGCCAGCTGGATCTGTTACTCTGGATTGGACTCAAACCATATTAAGGATGCACTTTATTTTTAAGCCTGCCTGCAGAGTTTGCTTTTGGTTCCCTTTGTCAGCTGATTATGACACAAGAACATTAAAACTATGATGTTATACTCCTATATCACTGGCCCCATCTATGCTCTCATCCAATGGGATTGAGAGGGTGGCCACTATGTGTGGACAGTGTGCAGTGGTGGCCAAAGTAATGACATTCTGTACTTAAGTAGAAGTACAAGTACTTGCGTTAAACACTACTCTGGTAAAAGTTGAAGTACTGGTTCAACTTCTGTAGTCAAGTAAAAGTAAAAAAGTACAGGCTCTGAAATGTGATCAAAGTAAGAAAGTAAAAGTAGCTCCTTGGAGGACGTTTCTACCTCTTTCTTCCATCTTTCTCCATCTGAGTGAAGTTATCGCTCATTCTTTGCTGTCCCTTAAAATACAGCAGCTGTTCTCTTAGCTAGCAGACACACTGTGTGACAAACTGCACACACTTTTTTTATCCTTTACGTTTTCTGTCATTTATTTTCCTCACCGTTCCGGCGTGCAGCCTCTA
>JASGAU010345226.1:0-14538 GCA_030220045.1 Australoheros facetus | reverse complement strand
CTATTCACCAATATAAGCAAAGACATTACACATAAAAGCACATAGAAACATCGAAAATCACTTTATGGCAGCCGATCACTTTTTGGCACAACACCGGCCTTTAAGGTATGGCGGATAAATAGCCACAACGATCTCTTGTCGCCATGGTAACGTTTTAACACGCCTTCAAAATAAGATACACCTTAAAAACATGCATACAGCAGAAATCTCCTCAGTCGGGCTCAAATGCCCCCATGGAATTTCATCCAGCGTAAAAAAAAAAAATTTAAAAAAAGACAGTTTTTTTTATTCAAAAGACAGTTTGGGGTCTAATGTCGAATTTTGCTGCAATAGCTCCTGCTTCATTTCTGGATTTGCTTCTCCAAATTTTATAATCTCATATTTTTGCTTGTAAGTGCGAGTTTGTAGCTTACGCTTGCCATAATTGTCTCTGGTGAAATGAACTGATAGAGACACGAAAGCGTCTCCAGCCGCTGTTAGCGTAGTTGTGCATGAAGCCGATGCATGGAAGTGCGGGGGACGGGAGCTGAGGAGGGCTTTGGCGCTAAACTCATCCAACTTATGGATCACATTTAATTGGATGTGTATTACAATGGGAGCAGATTTTTCATCCGAGGTAGGTAAATATCTGACTGATTTAGGTGATGATTTTATTGTAATTAACGTATTAAAAAAAAAATTGAGACCAGCAGAAGCCATCCGACTACAGCGAAAGTCCAATTTCTGCGACTTCGATTGAGGCAATTTTTACTGTATAAAGCGCATGGAAAATACAACTCACCATAACGCTGAATCAGTGTGAGCCCTGAGCTTGTTTCTCTGCTGCTCATTTTTGCTAGCTTGTGGGTTGGCTGGGTTTGGCCAGCACACACCAATACACGCTTTGATTTCACAGGAGAGGCTGCAGATCCGCTGTGCTGCGCTTGAGAGTCAGCTTGATGGCTCAGTCCGCCTCACTGCTATCCCGGTGCTGCTAAATAAAAATGTTAAATGGACTAGTATGGTGCTTTTCTACTCTTGTTGAGCACTCAAATATTTAAACGAGCATAACGTAGGTCACCCAACCTATTTCGTTAGACAGGTACGGGAACCAGCGAAATTGTGGGTTTAATTTTAGCGGTGACTATCACGTGACCGAGAGACGTCTTGACACATGTCAAGAGAGAATTATAGATGGATGTAGCGGAGAGGATCCGCCATTTTTTCAAAATAAAACATCGTTCAGCCTCAGATAAGTAAAACGGAAATAATGTTATTTAGTCTTGCGCGGCCCGGTACCAAATGACCCACGGCCCGATACCGGTCCGGGGCCCGGGGGTTGGGGACCTCTGCATTAGAACCCCCTATGGGATGAATTGTGAGCCAGGCCTTCTCGTCCAACATCATCATCTGACCTCACAAATGTGATTCTGGAAGAATGATAAAAAATTCCCATATATACACACCTAAACTTTGTCGACACAAGAGTTGAGGCTGTTATAGCTCTAAAGGGTGGGCCAACATCCTATTAAACCCTATGGATTAAGAATTCAAAAATTCTCATGCATATGAAGGCAGATGAGCAAATACTTTTAGCAAAATAGTGTAGCTGTAGTAACAAGAGCATTCATAAAGCTGATAGGGGAAATTAGTTTGTGCAGTAGATGTGAATATAGGCTCACTGATATCTATGGTGTCTGCAGAGCTTATAACACAGTAGCCAGGAAACCATAAGGCTATAGCTATGAATTTAACTGACACCCTCTTAAATACACGTACACACGATAGGCTCTTGTAGTAGAACTGTTAGCTTCACTGTAACATAAGCAGTTATAAAAGTTCTGCCTTGTCTGAGCATAATTCTGTATTTATTTTTGGTTGGACTCAGATAAACTGTATATTTGGAAAGCTAAAAGAGGCTCAAGCCACTTGCTCTGATGGCAAGTATGCGAAGTATATCATGAGCCACAGACCTATGATAGCCACATATATAAAGGAAATTGAAATAACTTGGCCTCATCCTGAGGATGCCTGTGGAATTTTGTCATTGTCAAGAAAGTTGTCAGAGATTTCTTGTCTACTTTTTCATCCTGAAAATATACCATAGACCAAATAAAATTAGGAAATCGGTTTCTAAGAAAACCTGTCCCCTCTGGATTAAAATGAGGTACCACAATCTCATTTGTACTCAATTTTCATATATTATGTGTTTTTCCATTTGTTTTTCCACCCACCTCTGTTTCTTCATATTATTTCACTGTTTAGCCTTTCTTTCCTTCTGAATTTGAGGATTGTGGTGATGTATTCTGTCAATGATGCATGCACCTTACAGGGCTTTTTTGTCATCATGCTTGACAAGTAGACTGTCATCCTGTCGCAACCAATGACACTCAGACTTCAACTGAATACTACACATTGCCTCTCCGTACATGACATGCACACCCTGAACAGGGACTTCTCAAAGTCACCCATTCTTGCCAATCTCATTAGCAAGCAACAGCCATTCCAAATTTCAACCAAAAGTCAAACACAGAGTTTTTAGTAACAAATATCAGTTTATGTTGTATTGCATTCATTCATCATGTAATTATTTCTAACTTTGTGAATTTTTTTATTTCAATTTACTTATTTTAAAGATAATATTTTTTCCCCAATGAACTCCTCACTGTATCCTTACGTAAAGTGATGTTCCTAGAAAACAGCTGGCATTCTCCCACTGTAGAGGCAAAGGAAGGACATGGAACACCAACAGAGAGGTTTCAAATCTTTCATGTCACTTGTTCTTTTGCCTTTTATTACCACAGTTAACAACAAAAGAATCTGTCTAATCTCACACAAGAATGCCTTTGTACAGCCACACAGCAACATCATGCGCGCACACACACACACACACACACACACACACACACACACACACACACACACACACACACACACACACACACACACACACACACACGTATTTGCACACACAGAGACACAGACACACGTATTTGCACACACAGAGACACAGACATAACCATAAGACAAGTGGTGTAAGAAACACAAGTGAGAGTTTCTCTTCATCTTCAAAGATGAGTCACTATAATCAACTTGCCAAGCCAATAAAAGATACTTCTGTGATTCAGATACATATACTCTTGTGCATACCTACACACAAATACACACATACATCAAAGGCACTCTCACCTGCAGGTGTTTGAAGTGGCTCATATTGGGTTTGAGCCACTCCAGAAGGATTGAGGTATTACTGAGGAGCTGGTGGGCTGTAGGTGGGCACTTTGGCATGAGTTTGAGTATGAAAAAGGATACCAATTTCACCAGGGCCACTTCTTCTGCTCCACTCAATACAGTGCCAATAAGATGGCATAATAACACATTTTAACTGTTTTAGTAAGTAATTTCCATTTATTCACAATAGAGTTAATTGCAGAACTTATTGTCAAAACAGTAATATGTGACAGTTATCAGTAATATTTCTATTACACTGAAGGTGATCTCCCGGGAAAAGTCAGGAGTTTTTCTTACTTATACTTGTAGACACTCCATCCGATTTTGTGTCTGTGTACAAATGTGGATGTGAGCTCAGGCAGAGGATTTAAGCAAGCGATATAGAAATAGAGGATGAAGGCTTAGCGATGCAAACCTTAAGCTCTCCCAGTGCACTTCTGTGTATCTGACTTCAGTGACCACAGCCCTGCAGAGCACATATCTTTGCCTCAATATGTATGGAAATGAGAAGCAATCATGCTAACGTGTGTTTAGTGTCTTCAAACATGCTAATGGTGCGAATTTCCTCCGCCCCCGGGCTAACATTTTACCTCTTCCACACACCTTTTGCTTTTCTCTCTGCCTCTTCTGACCTGAAACAGGTATGGTTTTAATTATGCATTTAAAATATACGTAGGACTAGTCCAGTCCTGAGCTTCTCCTGGAATGTGCATTGCCCCTTCTTCAAGCTCTTTTTCTTCTTCTACCCTTTCTCCTTCCTTCCTTCAGTGACTCTACCCCAAAACCTCCCTCTCTTCCTTTAGCAGTCAGGGATTGAAGGACTCGATTTCAAAACTGTGCACGTCTCAGTGACTCAAGTGAGGTTTTTGTTCCGCTGCCACACTTCCGTTCACAAATGCTCCAGCTTGGGGAGGAGGGAGAAATCCCTGTTAATCTAGTGAATCTGGCTCTGTAGGTCTTTTTTGTTCACTGTTGCTGAGATCCTGACGCATTGATCTTTTGGGAGGTATGTAGGGTGCGGGGTTGGGTGAACCGAAAAGTTGCTAGAGGGAGTCTTACATCTAACTGTAGACATAATCTCTTTAAAAAGCTGTCTTTATTCACTCAAGGGAGTTCAGATGGTCAACAGCATTGTTATAATTATTGTGTTAAGAAGAAAATCCAGACGAGGACCACTGCAACTTAGATTTCTGTAAGATAAGACTGGGGCCCCACACCCTTATCGAGACAGTGAAGAGCTATTTTTATTGGTAGAAATTTAGGACAACAATGGGTCATGCTGTTATATTTAGCAGGTAATTTATTGCTCTAATTTCATTGTAGCTAAATTGAGAGTATAATGAAAATTATTGTATTTAGTGCAAACATAGAAAATCTATTGCACTGGCACCTGTGGATTCTGCATTGATAATCACATCAGCCTCTTTGTATTAACACTTATTTAAATGTTATATATAGATCTACTCCTTTGGGGACCTATGTATCAAAACTTGTTGAAGTCCAGGTGCTTGTCTCTCTGAAGTACTTTTACTGTGAGCTTGGCCTGCACCAATGGTATTGCCAGGGGGTGCTTCTTTTGTTGATCTTTGTTTAATGAAAGTGACCACACACAGAGCAGATTTGGCCATTAGCTCAGCAAGAGTCTGTAATCACTACAAGTTGTTTCCTTTTTTTCTTGCAGTTCATTATTGAACAAACATTCAGCGGGGAGAAAAGCATGTGTATCTGCCACCTTCTTTCTCCCTCTTTTTATTCCCTCTGCAATGCTGCACTTTGGAAACTATTGATTTGGTGGCTTGAAAATAGCAAACGACGGCTACGCAAGTGGGAGAATAAATAACCTCAGAAAAAGAAAAAAAAACATGTAAAAAACAAAAAAAAACAATGAAGTGTATGCACTAAAGTAATTATTAGCTACTATATATGCTTAAATTTAATCAGCCAGAGTTGATTGCTCTTACTGTTGTGTGCTGCCCTTACTTTTCTGGGAGGATGAAAGAGTACCTGGATGTGGCAGTCTCTAAGGCTATGTCACTGTGCTACACAGAGTGCAGCATATTTGGTTTTGTAGCAGGGTTGAAAAGACCTTCAAACTCAACAGGGTGAATGTGAGTCATCCAAAGACCTTGTCAAAGTCTGTTTACATGGTGGCAAAGAGTACTACATACACTGACATGGAAAAAAAAAAAAAAGCTCAATATATTCTCTATGTACAGTCTTGATTTAAAATGATAAATGCACATTTGCACAATCAGACTGCTTCTCAACTTTTAAAGCTCGAAGCCCACCACTGTCCTTACTGATTCCCTAACTGAACATTTTCATCAACAGAGAGACGTTTACAGTATGTCATTTTTCTCCAGGTAGTTTTTAAATTGATAAACACATTCAGAGACATACTGACTATAAAGTCCCCATCAATCATTCACATAGGTACAGAGACACTCAAGGCCTGTCTGTTTCTATTAATGGTAATCAGATGGGTAATGATGACAGAGCTGTGACTGTGGCTTACTTACTGGTGGCTGATGGCCATGCTCTCTGACAGCTGTCAGACGCCATGACTACACTGCCAGGGCCCTCCTTAGGACTTATTTCAGCTCAGTACATCAGCTGCAACAACACTTCACACACAGACTTGTTGATTATCAGCATCAGTGGGCCAGCGTGGAAAGACTTCTCTGACCGCCTGTCTGCTAATGACAGCCACCATGATGGTGGATGGGAGAAAGAGGACACAGCCTGTCACTTTGATTCATGCAATAGCAGCTCCAACTGGATGGCTTCTCGCCAAAGTCTCGACAGTCGTTATATCCCCTCCTAAATGACATTTAAAGTGTGAAGCAGTGGCTGTCCTTGTGGCTCAGTCACCCCAGGCCAGGCCCCGGACACAAGTCCCAAACCTTGTGCCAAGTTTTGAAGTAAGGTCACAAACCCCACAGCAAATTCTCCTCCTAGATGTCCTAACTCAACTCATTGGCATTATTGAATGACCTTGAAGACAGATGCTGTCAATGATCTGATGCAGGCCTGTGATTTTACTTTGTTTTGCTTTTTTGTTTTGTTTTGTTTTATTTTGAAGCCCCCGTATTTTGTTTGTTTCTCTCGCTTTCCCATTTTAGTCATATTGCACCTACACCCACCTAAAAATTTGGCAAAAACATCTAAAGCTAGTATATACTGGGGCAAAGAATGCATGTCTGCTACAGCTTTCCAAATAAACAGGATAATGCTCAATCACTGAATTATTTCATATGTTTACCACTGAGTTTGGCTAAAAATAAACAGAAAATAGATGACTGGATTGGCCATTTTGGCTAATTCTGTTGCTGATGTTTTAAGAATGGGGATTTTTTTTTCTTTTTGTGCAATACAAGACCTAAATGATAACAAATATACTGAATTGCAGAATTAGGAAAGCAGGCTAACAAAATCAATCATAATTTAGTTAAAATATACTGTATGACAAGTCTCTGCCTCCTGTCTAGTAGTGTAAAGTTCCTTTGCTGAATTAATTCTGTAGCCACCATGAGAAACACATTTTTAATCGTTTTTTTTCTTTCAAGTCTCACATAGAAATGTGTTTTTAGTGTTCTTATTTATGCAACATGTGCACATCTAAAACACACACTAACACTTTTTCCCATACCTCTATCCACAGTCTATCCGAGAAGTGACAGGCTATGTGTTGGTGGCTCTGAACCAGTTTGACTACCTGCCATTAGAGAATTTGAGAATCATCCGAGGAACCAAGCTATACGAGGACCGCTACGCCCTTGCAATCTTCCTCAATTACAGACGTGATGGAAACTTTGGTCTGCGCCAGTTGGGTCTAAAAAATCTCACAGGCAAGTTGAATCGTTTTTTGGTTACTTACATTTTTTATGTTAAAGGATACTACATAGTGAGTAAAAATTATCATATGTAAAATTCCTTTTTACAATTCAGAGTTGAGTCAGAAGCAGCAAATTACATCGATCAGTTGTGTGAACTACTCTAAGTAAAATGATAAGCGAAGGTGGTGAAAATAGAGAGGCAATTTATTTTTATATTATTTTTATCCTTCATGAGGTTAAAAGAGGCATTATGGTCTTAAGTTTCTCTCCATCTGTCTAGCCCATTCTTGTGAATGCAATATAATAATTATTAATAATAATAATAATAATAATAATAATAATAATAATAATAATAATAATAATTGATTTATAGGCACCTTTCAGAATAATCATTGACAACTTACAAGCAAATTAAATATCTAAATTACAGCATACATAAAAACATAAAATGACAATTAGAAAACACCATAGAATTATGAAAAATACATCATAAAATAAAATAAAAATCAACATTATAAAATTGGACAGAATAGGCAATCCTAAAAAGATTTGAGTTTAGGCTGAGTTTAACAATAGGAAGAGAATTAATACTGTGAATGTGGTGCGGGAGAGAGTGCCAAAGACTAGGGGCTACTCGCCAGAAACTTCTGAAGCCCATGGTAGTAAGATAAGCAGGTGGAATAATGAGAGTAATAGAGGAGGAGCATCTCAGAGTTCAGGCAGGAGTGGCAGTGTAGAAGATCAGAGAGATATGGAGGTGCAAGGTTATGGAGAGACTTGAAACTAAGAAGCAGAATCTTTTCTTTCTTGGGGGTGGGTGGGTGGGGTATTTTTGCCTTTTAATGTATAGTGGAGCAGTGAAGATAGAAAGAAAATGAGGAAAGTGAGAACGGGAAGATATGCAGCAAAGGGAAACGAGTCGGCCTTGAACGCTGCGTTTTGGCCACACTGCATATGATCACCTGCTCACTCACTAAGCCAAAGCAGCATCTGGAAGCAGAATCTTAAAATGAATGTGGTGTTTTATTGTAAGTCAATGAAGTTGTAAGACAGGCGTAATATGTTCTATTGAAGGAGTTCTGGTAATGACACGAGCAGCTAAAGTCTATGGAGAAGTTTATATAGTAGACCATAGAGGTTAGAATTACAGTAGTCAATTCGAGGTGTAACCTGAGCACATACAAGGATACCAGTATTGTCAGCTGTAAGATATGGGTGTGGCCAACTAATATTACATAATTGAAAATATGCAGACCAATTAATATTATTGATATGTTTCAAAAATGTAAGGTGCTATGATGACATCTAAACTCTTAACCTGGAAGGAAGGGGAGATTCGAGAGTTTTTAATACACAGAGAGAATTTCCAAGTTTATGCAAAACAGTTTTAGTTCTGACCAGAAGTACCTCTGCTTTGTTAGCAAACTGGTCAGTGAGAGAAGAAGGTGGGAGAGGTGGGAGATTGAAATTAGGCTTAGTGAACAAATAGAGCTGGATGTCATCAGCATAGGAATGAATGTATGCATGCCAAATTTCTGAAAAATGTGACCTTAAGGTAAAAGATAAATAATAAATAGAAAGGTGACTAAGACAGACCCCTGGGGAACACCTCTGACAACTGGGCTTGTGATCAGATTTTCTTTTTTTTTTTTTAAGTGTACATACTGATTATGATCTGATTTAAACCAGGCTTATGGAATGTCAATGATACCAACAGATTCTCATCTCTTTAAGAGACTATCATGAGAGGTTGGGTCAAAGGCAGAGCTCAGATCAAGGGGCATATATATGGATAACAGCCCAAAGTCAGATCATTACTAGTCACTAGGGCTGTCTCTGTACTGTGAAGTTGCTGAAACCCAGACTGAAGTTGTTCAAACAGATGATTGCTAGTACGGTGAGAGTAAACCTGCCCAGCAACAGTTTTTTTTTTTTTCAAGAATTTTCAAAAGAAAAGATAAATTAACAATTGGACAATAATAATTTAGGTTGAAAGGTTCTGCACCAGGTTTCTTATGAGTTGGAATTATCATGGCTGTTAGGAGAGGTAATGGAACAAAGCCAGAGACTAGGGAAGAACATATAATGCATTATTAAAGGAGAGAGAGGGCATACAGGATTTAGCTGGGAAACACAGCAAACCTTCTGGCAATGGCCCATATTGAGTTGGACTACCTGTGCAAGGGTCCAGGTATTGCCTCATGCTGCCAGTAGTGACTGTGACCATAGCCAAATAAAAAACTAGTTAAAAAAAAAAAAACAGTCAGAAAAAAATATCAGTTCCCTCCACCTGTAAAACCATTCTTGTTTTGGGGGTTATCTTGTTTTTAACCCCTCTAGTGCACCTGTTGTTAATTTCATTAACACCAAAGCAGCTGAAACTGATTAAAATTCATTTATCACATCCAGCCATTGCGCAGACAAAAAGTATTCTTGTTTGAGTTACAGCCTGAAATAGATTAGAAAAAATGATGTCATCATGATTGTTTAGTCGTAGTATAGTAAGAAGAAAAAGACTGTGTGGGCAGCCCTACCTCTTTATGAAATTTGGTCTTTGTTCTAGAAGGTTATCTTCAGCAGCCTGACCCTGAGGTCAGCACAAAATGAACCTCTAGACTTGCAAAAAGTATGTACAGCTTTTCCACTACAGCTTAGCACACCTTTCTCACCGTGTGCTCAAAAAAAGATCAAAGCTGTCATTTACTCATCTTGAAATTAAATCCAACATTACAAATGATCAAAGTGAATGAAGATATGGAGAGAATCAATTCTTGATGGTGGCTGAATAAGAGTGTGTAAGGTTTATCTGTCCCTTGGTAGCGCTGATAATGTTCAAGATGGAGAAATAAATACATTAAGTGATCGATGCATCAGCATACGTCTTTGGAGCTGCACAACTGTGAGAATGAGCTCTTGTTCAGTATCAGTTTTGCCATTAATACCTGTATTGTTACCTAAATTTAACAACAACAAAATCAATTTTGGGTGATGTGGGAGGTGATGTTTATTCCGGTTGACATTTGGCAAACTAATACAGTTTTTTTTTTAACTAAGTTAACATCATGTGCAACAATTAACAATTTTTGTTTGTTTGTTTATTTGTTTGTTTGGCCTCTGAGCCATCATGATTGAACACAGTCAAATCAACTTGAAATTTTTTTCACATGGAAGAGCATGAAGAATGAGATATGAATGATGTATTAGTACCACAAAAAATGCATACATCTTTGATTGATGATAATTTTTCATTTTTCATTTAATTATATTTTATTTGAGTTCATTACTTATTTCTGAGTTAGCATGCTTTTAAATCAGACTGGGCTTGTGCCACAGCACATTGTATTTTTTTCAGTAACTAACTATACAAATGAAAACATTAGTTTGTTCTAAAATTGTAAAAAAAAAGATTAGTATTCATTTCATGACATTTTATGAAAATTTGTAAGGATGGCACTGAGACTGTGTCATCCCTACCTCTTTCAAATAGACTTTCTAAATAATTCATTGTTGTCTTTAGCTGTTCTTTCCTGGTTATTCCCCAGAGTTGAGAGAAACAACACAGCCATCAGTCTGCATGTGCAGCTTCAGGACGTGCTGGTGTTCCATCTTCTATTTTCTCACACGTGGCGCCATACTTAGGGAATTACATTTGTCCAGCATAGCATTTTGCTGTGCCCTTCCTTTTCCATTGTGGTGCAAAGTTGAAGCCAGTGCTGAGGGAGCCAGGGCTGTTCTCTGTGAGAAGCCACTGTTTGATGTGCCATCCGTGGCCTCAAGCCATGAAGTAGAGGGAGAAGTTATGCACAACAGTCAGGGTCAGAATCTGCTCTACTTCATAACTCTGAGTGCTTGTGTTTTACCCTTGTACATTCTGTTCTGCTCACGTTTTTGGTAGTGACAAAAGGCATGCTTGTCTTATTAAAACACAGTTAATGTTTAAAGGTTTGGTTGTTACTGAAGTATTATATCTAGAGGTCTCCAGTAGCCCTCATGGCTGCTTAGTAAAAATCACAAAGAACTGTCTTCCGTTAAAATTAATGCAACCCTCATGGCCCTAATAATCACTTGGGATTACATGAAAAGAGAGCAGACAATGAGAACTCAAATCACAAAGAGATTGATAGCATTATTTTTGAAAGAACCTATCTTGTTGTGTCTTAAACTTTTGCACACATGCGTATGCATGTCAAGTTTGGGTAGACAGAACTGATTGTGATCAGGATTATAACCGTGGACCCTTGAAAACCTTTATATGAACTTGTCACTTCATAACCAGAAATTTGTCTTGAAGAGTCAATCATATCACTGCTTTTTCTGCAGATGGACCTGACAGTTAAACAAGCTCTTGCTGTGGGGAGAGACAAGTCACTTGTGTCCCAGTTTGTTCTGCTGCAGTTGTCATCATTCTACAGTGTGCAGTTGAGAAAGGAAGTAAGCTAAAACGATCAGGATAAACCCGCTCCTGTAGTTCAAGCAGCAGAGATCAAACTCTTCCCTTCCTTCAGTTGCTATAGTGAGTCCAAAGTAGTCTCATTCATTACAAGGCCTTTGATGTTGCTGTCACATTAGTCCATGGTTCTTCTAGCAGTAGCTCCCAGGGGAAGTGTACAATGATCAATAAATTTCATAAGCAACATATATAAGAGGATAAAACATATTAAATACATAAGGGGGTAATCGAGAAAAGGCACAGTGAAAGACCCCTTCAGTGCTGAAACCCACACGCAGTTCTACTTGGTTTGAAATTGCCTTGGGATGAAATCAATTTGTCGCTAGTATATTGTAGCATTGCACTTATTGATTTTTCTGGTGCACTCTCTGCGAGCTGTGAATGGACTCTCTGGATTTGAGGGGACTGGAGGATGGGATGGAGGACGTCTCTGGCTGAGCAGGGATAGGACTCCCTCTGATGCACCTTTCAATCAAGCTTAGCTAAGTTCTCCTCATGAATATGAAATATAAGGCACAGTCAAGCTGGGGAAAGTTTGGGATAGTGTGTGTGCACGGGGGTGTATAGAATAAGAAATATAGGCACTAAGTGCAGAAAGTTTAGTTGTGTTGTTTGACATTTCTTCTCTGGGAACAAAAACTGTCCTGAAGAGAAAAGGTTGGCCATGAAACTATCCATTTTTAGGCTTTTTGGGTGTGTAAGTGAGCTCTCTGATAGTTACATGGAAAAGCTTTAAATAAGTAATTCTTTTTATTTCTCCCTATGTCCAAGCAAGAAAAAAAAAAGGTTAAACACAGCTGGCTTCTGACATTTTCAAAGTTCCCTATCCATATTTTGATGCACAGTGACCCACATTGTCCTCTTTCCCTCCTTCTTGCTACGGCAAACATTTTCACCACTTCTGTCTGGATTCACATGAACCCTGGGCAGCCTCTGTGCTTTTCACATGGTAATTACAGCCTGCTTCCCTGGCAAAATAATAACAGCCTCAATAAGGAGCACAACACAGATGAGCTTTCTGATTTTGCCACCCCCTCCCTTTTCCTCATTTCATTTTTTTCAGATTTGTTTTGTGTTGTTGATTCATTTTTCTAACCACCCTACGCCTGCACTGCGTCTGTCCAAAATGAAGCATCCAATCTGAGGCCCCATCTGCTGAATGATCCTTTCTCATCGCATGCATGTACACAAGCCTGTGTTTTACGCCAAGGCGTTAACCACTCCTTCATGGCCCATCTGCTCTCTCTTTGTCTATCCCAGTTTTTTGTCTTTCTTCCATCTCTTTATCCCTCTCTTTGGCTCTCTATTGGTCATCATATTTTATTTGGCTGTCTTGATCTGTCATACCGATGTCTTTCACACAAACACATACGTGTTTGTACCAATCTGTACTGTATGCGAAGCTCTTCTGCGCACTTGAGTCTGACTCTGTTCCTCAAAAGCTGCTGCAGTTGTT
Organism: Australoheros facetus; assembly: GCA_030220045.1. Classification (NCBI taxonomy): domain Eukaryota; kingdom Metazoa; phylum Chordata; class Actinopteri; order Cichliformes; family Cichlidae; genus Australoheros; species Australoheros facetus. The sequence continues at coordinate 1,586 of JASGAU010345226.1, read as the reverse complement.
CAGTGGGGAAATCTCCATGAACATACAGTATTATCTGCTCATTGTGTCCTTCTTAGTGTTGTGTGACAGTGATACACAAGGGAGACAGGAAAAGGATGGAATGGGGCACGTAGAATGAGATGATTTTAGTTAATGTGTTTCCACCAGACAAGGAGCTAAAATTGGTGCCTTTTTCTGATCCCGAAGTTTTTCATTCACCATCTAACTACTAGGAAACGAAAAAGCGATTCTGCCACGGGAAGCAAGCAAGATTGGTTAAGTGCACGTCACAAGAATTCAACCAAACCTCATGCCTGGCAGCCCACAGACCTCAGGTCTCCTTCAATTGTGTGTCTAATTGATTACTTCCCATGCAATTACTCCTGTGTCACACTCAATATTTCACCACTGCAGGAAGGGGGCAAGAGGGGCTTCTTTTTGAAGGATGACATTCATGTTGTCACATTTGTGAGACTCTAATATGGATTGTGAGGAAGCACATGTTAAACTGGAGCCCGAAACAAGCCATCAGTAGTAGCTGATAAGTGGTTGCTGTGCAATCCCGCTGTGTGACACAGAGTGAGATTATTGGAACTGTTTGTTTTTATGCCACAAGGCTAAATTCCTCAAACACACTTACATTTGTGTTTCATTTTATTTATTTTTGTGAAACTATAAAGGAAAAATGCTAACATGGCAGTTTGATGCTTTTTTCCCCCCTTACGGTGCCTTCATGCAATACATATAAAGGGTAGCGAATTTTAAATAGAAAATATTCATGTCATTCATAATTTCTCACTTTTTACAGTTTACAATCCTTTCATTAAATGACTTCATGTTTTTCTTATTTTTCCTTAAATGAACTTAACTCAGTATTAAAATGTAACTTTGAGAGCTTGCCAGATTATGTTTTTCCAGGGCCATCTGGATCTGTCACTCATAGCATGCTCTAAAGGGGGCATGGAAAGCTTTCTTTTTTATTCTTTTGTTATTTGTTCTGTTCTTCACTCTTTAATAATGTGATGCCTGAGATTTCATAAGCAGAAAATAACTGTGCTTTATGAAATATTAATGGACAACAATAGCACAACCTGCCATGAGAAAGGAAAGATAATAATACAAAACAGAGCTTCCCCAATTAAAAATCTGTGTGTGTGTGTGTGTGTGTGTGTGTCTGAAATAATGGACTGTGTCTGCTGAAAGTTTTAAGGGACTTCACGCTCCCTTAAATATGTTACAAGACTTAAAACTGCAAAGTTTAACTCAACCAGCAGTGACCATTATTATCCAACCTTATGTTTATTACATTTTGCTCCCACTTAATCTTTAAAGCCCATTCTCACACTTGCTTGTAATGAACATAGAACTGTCAGGATATTTTATCCAAAAAGTAAAAACCCTTTAAAAAAACATCAATAAAATGAAAGCGGTAAATGAAAGTAACAATACTAGCACAGTTTACAGTCCTTTCATGGTGCTTGTTTGCTTCACTTATGCACAGACATGAGTGTCTGATTTTTACCCAGGCACTGTTGGTGTCTACCCATTTTAGCATACGTTGTTATCAGAAAAAAAAATAAATAAATAAAAATTATATATATATATAT
>JASGAU010345223.1:0-29669 GCA_030220045.1 Australoheros facetus | reverse complement strand
CTAATGTTTAATAATCCACATTTAATTGTTTTATTTTTTGGTGCAGTTGATGAAGCTGTATTATTTATTGTTTTAGAATTTTTATGCTTAAATAGCTTTTAAGCAGCTCGCATCTTTGATGAAACCGTAGCACTGCATACAAGAGAGAAACTGAAGCTAAAGTATCAATCTCATTACATTGGTATTGATCAATATCAATACCAACATTGGTATCGATATTATCAATATTTGGATTGATCCGCCCATCACTACTGTGCTCCAGTTTCAAAAAGCTAGTGACAGTGAAAACAGCTCAAGGCTTCACAACGAGCTATTGAGTGACATCATGGTAGCTCCATTCATCTTTTATCTACAGTCTATAGCACATTACATAAGTGAGGACATTTTAGAGTCAAAGCTTGAATCAGAGTGAGTCCTCTCTCACAGCAAACGCACAAAGAGCTCAGTGGAGCACAATGATAACAGGTGTGTTTTCCATCAATACGTGTTCCTGAAGAACAGGAAGTATGTAGGTGTTTGGTAAACTGAATGAACTCACCTGCTGTCCCATGCCACCACTGGCCCTGAGGGCTGCCAGTTCTGGAGGCACTGGCAGGGGTTTAGCACCGGGAATAGGCTCAGTGATGGGCATGCCAGGGTGATGAGCACCAGGAGGCATGGTGCCAGCTGCACCGCTCATCTGCTGAGCCAGGAACATGGCACGATCTGGCAGTTTGTTGGGCTCGGCACACGCCTGCTGCCACAGTGGGATCTTCTGGCATAAAAGCTCCTTTCCCTGGAAAAAGGAGATGAGAGGGTTTGAGAGTGGCACTGTTGTTAATTTAGACTGCCTTTGCAAGATCTTTGGCCCATTTGGACTTGAAATACTTTGTAGTCAAAAAGTCCCCAATAAGGTGTCAATTTGAATCTTTAGGGTACTAGCAGAGTGCATTCCTCCACCAAAGCCAATATTCAGTATCACTGTTTTTTTTTTTTAAAGTGATGTAGCTCTGCACCTAACTACTAACAGCTTCTTCTGCACATCCTCCATCCTCACACACAAAGATAGACAGCACCAAAAACATGCTTCTGCAAACAATCATAATCCATTATTGCACATTTTCCACTCAAGGAAAGCAGTTCAGAAAGAAAAAAGCTAAAAAACTAAAACTAACAGATGTGCTGAAAACATGACTTTTTGTGGGGTGATAAACAGGTCAAACTGGAGCTCCACGGTGTTCATGTTTCTGTTTTCTGCAGCAGCATTTACCCCTTGTTGCAGTGGGTGTGCATTCATTTCTCTAGTTTGTTTACCCTCTGAAATAAAGCTGCTTTTTTGTTGCCTGTACATCAATATGGCAACACATTTTTCATAAAATCAGAACACAAAAGGTGATGCAAGAAAAAAGGAAAAGGGAGCCACGAGGGATAAGAAGCCAAACATTATCCAGCAGTCCAGTTACATAAAGATACGTATCATTTGCATTTATAAGTAAATAAAGTTCTGAGTTTTCATGAATAAAGAACAACAGTGAGCAGAATGTGCTCTCAAACAGGTTTTAACCATGCCAGGCTGGTGTGGAGGATAAACACAGCGTGGCTCCAAGGTCGTCTGGCCCCGCTGAGCGTATGTGGGCCACAGTGTCAGGTGTGTGTGGGTGTGGGTGGGATGATCAAATAAACTCACACATACACAAAAGGGAAGAAAGTACAATTTCATACTGATAAAGTGAGTATCACGTTAGTGGGGTCTCAAATGCTGCAGTGAGTTGGTCGATGGGCTGAGAGATGGCCATGTGAGGTCACATGCGTACATGTCCATCATTAAAACAGGATGTGATGAGTTACAGAAGCTGCTTTTGCTTCAGGGACTTTGAAACATTGCTGAACAGACAAAGCAGGTCAGAAAGAAACACACTTTCTTTTTGCACCTCGATCAGTGAAACTGCGATGAATGAAAATGACCCACGTATGCTTTATGTTTTCATCCAAATCACTCCGTTCATCTGGATGTTGGTGGAAAAGATGAGTCAGAACAATTGGAGTTAGCATTCACATAGTTAAGGTAGTGTGTAGGTGGACAGAGCTTTAGCAGTGCTGACAAAAATCAGAAGGCAGCTCTTTTTCTTTCTTTCTTTCTTTTCCCGCTGATTGACAACAGCATGAAAGGACCACTCGCTACAGTAACGAGTAATCTGAGACCTCGCAAAGTAACAGCAACAGCACATTTCTCCTGAAGGGTAACTCGGTACACTACCTGTACCTGAGCAACAGCTCATTGGAGCTGAGCAACTATACATTAGGATTATGCAGTATTAACTCTTAAAATCATCATCTCAAATACTCTTACAGCCAAATCCAACGCAGCAGCATTAGTTCAATGATGAGCTCAAACTCCAAAGACATTCAGAGCCTCAAAGCCTTACACTGAAAAAGCTGAAAACTGAGACTTTAGCAGGTTTGCTTGAAACAATTTTAAATAAGTAATAATGAGAACGAAGACTAATGTATTCTTTTAAGGCTGTTTTATCATCACAGCAGCAGTTTGTGTTCTGTGCTTCCTCCCTCTGTCTATCAATCACCCATTCAGACACTTCACTCCCCCACACAGTGAGTCTGAACCAAGTGTTCCTGCAGAAGTAGGTCACTCTCCCTCCCACCGACCTCCCCACTGCCTCCCATCCTCCTCCTCTACATCCTCTCGCACTTCCCTTTGACACTTTTTTTTAAATAATTGACATTTTACAGACATAACAGGAAACAAACATTTCACATTTTAGCATTTGTGAGGGGGTGTGATATGGGAGAGACTCCTGATTGGCTGATGGAGCTGAGGCGTCCGTTGGGTTGTTTATTGCATTAACGCATGAATAAATGCAGAGAGTCGCAGTGTTTTGAAGAAGAAGATGGTAACAAAGAAACAGATCATTATATTCAGAAAACATGCAGCTTTGAAGTTAGACAGAAACACCATCAGTCATTTGGACTAAACTCCAATATTCAGCGTCTTTAGTGTCCTGAGGAACATGTGTCATACTTTAGCTGAGGCTGTGCTATGTGCACCAGCTGATAATGACTTTATGACAGTGGTGAGAATCCCTAAAGAAAAAATTACCAACCAGACAGCTAAACAATGAGGTGAAGCTCTGTTTTTGTTAAGCCACTCTAAACACTAGGTTTCTGATGTTATCCTAATATGGTTGGGGTGGGGAGCCTTAAGGGTGGAGAATCTAAAGCATCTTTTTTCAGACAGAAGATGAGCTGAGGGGCTGCATAACAGCCCAACCTTTGTTCTGGACCAACATCAGCACAGAGATATCAGATGTATCACTGGTGCGCTCCTTCTCACCTTGTTGTGGTAAGCACTGCTGTTTTTGGCCACAGCACACTGACGATCCACCAGGAAGCAGTACCTCCTCCTCTCCTCAGACAGAGCGTTCTTGTAGCCCTCCGCAATGTAGTTATCCAGCTCGCTTTGCTTATTACTGATAGCTTCCACGTACTAGGAGCAAAAAAGAAACAAAAACATATCAGCACATCTTAATCCAGTCTCTCTCAATAATAGTTAAAGTTCTGCGGTTCAAGCTGGACGCCATAAACTGGAATGGAAAGGGCAATGTCTCCTCTGATTATTGATGAGCCAAAAAGGTCACGCTGATAGACTCTGGAGTGAGTGAAATCTATTTCATTGCATTTAGAAAATTATTAAACTCCAACATCTGTTTACAGAAATGTCACTTTGCAGAAGTTCAGGGAAGAAATTGTCGATTACCCTGGATACTCAAAGAAATCGGTTATCTAAAGTGGGCGAATCAAGCCTTTAAGCTTTAAATAAGTTCAGATAATGGACAGTATGATGTTGACTCAGGCATCATACATCACAATCACGACATATAAAAAAAGCAGACAAATTGGGCTTTCATGTGCCGCCCTGAAAATGAAATGGAAAATGTCAGAGCACATCAGACCTGAAAGGCGTGAATTAGAAAGTGAAGCCCTCCCGGCTGTCTGATCATACATCTATTATGTGATCACAGTGCTCTAAATTTCCTGTAGATTAGCTGGAACTCGCTCTTTTGGAGCTACATCGAGCTTTTAAACTCGTTCAACCTCCTTCACCAGCTCAGCCCACTCAGTCCATTTAGTGCTTGTACTGCATCGGGCTGCAGGACAGCTCCTCTCCACCAAACAAGTGGAGCCACTCATCCACATCCAGCATCACCTTGAGGCCCACAAAGCCAAAAGCAGAATGAACCCAAGTTTATCCACAGGCTCACTTACGTAACTGAAAGATTCCCACAGCGTCACATAATGTGAACCAGCATTTTCCGAGTGTGAGACAGGATGAAGTGTTAATGACCTAATGATGGTTGTTTGCAGGGAAAGTTAGAAGCCTACGCACTGCCATACGTGACTGGCTGTTTGAACTAACACTAGATCCTAAAAAATAAAAACTGGTGTTGGCAGGAGATGACTTAAGTAGCACTCGAGTTACCTAACGCTGTGCTGTAATCACCATCACACATTAAGCAACACCAGACGTACTAATTAGTCCTTTAATGCAACATATTCATATTCCTGCCTTACGGGCTCTACGTCATACTTACCTACACATAAGAAACTGAACGCATAAAAAGAGCTAAGCTGTAGTATTTTGTGCAATGCTGAAAATCACTGTGCATTGATACTTCCATGCTGGACTACTGTAACTCCTTATTATCAGGCTGGCCTGTAAGCTCCTCAAAGGCCTTCAGTTCATTGAGAACGCTGCAGTGTGAGTATTAACACAGACAGCATATTTCTCCCACACTAGCATCTCTTTACTGGCTTTTTATTTTAATACAGAATTAAAATCCTTCTCCTCACATACAAGGCCCTGACTCACAAGGCCTCATCATATCTTAAAGACCTCCATATCATCCCAACAGAGCACTTTGCTCTCAGATGCATTTGTTTATGATCACTGCATGTGATCATAAACAAATCACATGAAAGACTACAGTACTACAGACTGTAGTCTTTACAATACTGAGTTGAATTCCCTGAATCTTGTGTACTCTCATCCATGGTTGGTTTTCCTGCGTGTTGTTCTGGGTCCTGCTTCATCACAGCTGACTGTCTTATTTTTCACATTCGTTTGGAAAGTGAAAGGTTGCATCGGGAAGCGCATCCAGTGTAAAACTCTGCCAAAGCAAACATGCTGAGCTACCTGCTGCAGGTAGGTCTGCATGTTTTCTTCAATAGCGTAGGTTGTTTACAATATAAAGCATCTTGAGATGACCTTTGGTGTGAACTGACTGTATGTACACTGTAAATAAAAATCAATTTAATTTACTGAAGAAAATACAAAAGACTGCGCAAACTGAACCCTGAATACGGGCGCAGTGAGCCTTTAAATAGTGCTCCAATTAAAATGCAGCCATAGTGCTCTGCAGGCTGACAGATTTAATTTAGAGATCATTGATGATAGAAATGTCGAAACACAAACACAGGCATATCATGTATCATGGACTCTAATACATAGAGACATGTGAAGGTTTCACTTCTCTATTGGCTATGAAGACACATTTCTTTAGTAATCTTACAGATGTGGTGGATTTTCTGCCCACCAACTGTAAGAAAATAAAACTATATTTAGTGAGAGGATTTGCAGAGTTGTTCATCACACATATTATAACTGGTTAGGTGTGTAATTCTCTGGAAATATTTTCTCTCTTTTTTAAACCATGTGCGGTTTATGACAGTCATTTTGTGCAAAGGCTTAACTACAGATGCTCGTTAGTTTTATGATTATCCTTCACTGGGGGGTCATTTACTCAGTTTATTACTGCAAGTGCTTTAAAACTCTGACTAGATTACAACTGTAATGTAAGTAGGAATAAATAAGAATATGGAGTAATTATTTTAAGATTCTGTGCAAAAGCCTTTAGAAAGGTTATCTATGAAATTATGAATCCACACAGATTCACCGTCCACAGCCTGTTCAAACACACTCAGATGGTTTTCAGGAAGTGACCGACTGTCTCTGTAATGACTCTAATAGCCCAGGACTGACGGGTAAGATGAGGGAATGGCTGCAGAACAACCAGCAATTAATCTCATCCTTTGCTCTTCAATACAAACTGATTACAGTGAGATGAGGTGAAAAACAAAGAGCCTCATTTGGAGGATGAGGTGGAGTCCGGATTTTAAAAATGATCCCTGTATTATATTCCTCTGACATATTTAAGTTTAGGATATTTGGACCATTTAAATGGTTTTTAGTGTAAAAACGTGAAAAATAACTGTTATGATAAATACATTCTATTTGGTGATTCAAATCCTCCCACACGAGGAGATGAGCTCTGCTTGCTTTTGCATTTTAAACAAAGTTCAACCACCTTTTTGTTCATTTCTCCGATGTCTCAGTTTTATTCAATTTATTTTTTAACAATATTACACAACAAGAGCCTCGCTTATCTTGGAGATAACGTCAGAGAGGCTGAGATGGTTTGGACGTGTGCAGAGGAGGGAGGGTGGATATACTGGATAAAGTGTTTTAAAGATGGAGCTGCCAGGCAGCAGGAAAAGAGGAAGACCTCAGAGGAGGTTCATGGATGAAGGAGGGCATGCAGAGGGTTGGTGTGACAGAGGAGAATGCTGGGATACGGTGAGATGGAGGCAGATGACTCGCTGTGGTGCCCCCTAAAGGGAGCAGCCAGGAGAAGAAGTGAAATGGTTTACAACAAATTTGATGGTTGGCAACTGAAGCTCAGTAGTACTACACACAAGTATCTTTACTGAAAATGAACACAAAGCATTGAAAAGTGGTGGTTGCATTTAAATTGTCCTTTTTAAAGAGAAGCAAACACGGATTAAATAAAAGCCTTTTTTCCACAGAAACGTTTCTCTGGTGATGTCCTCATGTGTTAGCACCATAAATCTTAACCAGGTGCTACAAATCAGAGTGCAACAAAATAAAGAAAATGATCGGCCTGAATGTTTATTTAGCAGAAAAGAACAATTTCTTCATACAAAGTTGTTTATGTGGGCGAACAAAGGCTGAACATGTAGCAATCACCCACACTGGAATATTAAATGGTGACAAAGAAGTGGCAGCAGCAGAGGAAGATGAAGGCCATTTATGACTCATAGAAATAATGGAGGTGGAGTGGCTCGCAGGTATTAAATCCAAGCAGCCTGCTGAGGTTAGAGGGGCCAAAGGAGTGCAGTCAATCACGGAGAAGTGACCGATGGGCCGTTTTTTCCCTTGGTCGTCTCTCAGCCCTATTTCCTGAGAATTTTATTATTCAAACAGTTACAAAATCAACGGGTGGTTATCCATCAAATTCCTAGTGATTCTGGGATCTTCTAGAAACCATAAAAGGGGACAATTAGATAGCAGAAGCTGCCTCTTCTGTCTCAAGCTTGAAGCCCTCTTCCTCTACGTATGAGATCAGATCAAATATAAAGCCAGGAGCTAAGACAGACCAAAAATGTACTCTTGTCTAAAGTATGGAGTTTTTATGTGAATTATTTCATCTCCGAAAATTATGTTTTTCCTCATATTTACACAGTGTGTTCCCATTTCTTCTTCTTCTTGTACTTTTACTACACATGAGCTACCATGCAAACAGTTATTTCAGTTTGTGTGTCCTCCCAACACCCAAACATATTTAATGATTGATAAAACAGAGAGAACAGCATTTTGGCCTCACTACCCGATGGAGAAAAAATTAGTGCTCAATACCTCAACAGGAATAAAAAGTGTGGTTAGCTTTTAGAAAAGTAGCAGTTTTGTGGGTGTAAATTTTCTTTATTCTGGTCAGGATACAGAAGGTGCTGTCCTATAAAGGAGTCCAGGAGAAAACCAAATTTGAATGCTTCATTTTCACTTGGGTAATCTCTTTTATCTGCAATGGGAAGATGAATGATAGCAGCAGCTTTCTGGTTAATGTTTGAAATCCCAGTTCTATCAATCAATCACATTTAAGTAGGCTTCACAATTTAGCTTCTTATTAGCTTCTTTTTTTAATTAATCTGTCAGGTAGATAAGAACCAATGTCAAAAATGAATGAGGAGCATTTAAATGCAACATCTCATGTCATGAATTCTTTGATAGTCCTGATGCTTTATTTGCATATGTATGCGTAAGACATGAATAAGGCCTATAGGACGTTTTAGTGCGTGCTCTGCAATGCACAGTTTATAAAAGCATCCCTGGATAATTGATATACTGTACATTCAAGTACATTTATTCACCACAGCTCCTTCTCCATTATTCATGCAGCTTCAATACATTAAGCCTGATCACCCTCAGATATGAGCCCTAATTAGATTCATGTTACTGCCAATCAGCCACTTGACACCCAAAGATCTCGTTTTCCACAAATATAAATGTGGTCAAAGCTGCTCCTGCTTTCTGCTGACAGGGAGCCCAATCAGCATTAAAGCCCGATTCCTCACATTAAAGGGCACTGGTGCAAAAACTCTGGTGAATATCAAACATGAAACATGAGTGCGCTGAAAATGGCAATTTAAAAGCTTACCAGGTTCCTTCTAATTAAACTAAGCTGAGCAGAAGAATGTTAGGCAGTGTTAGAGAGTGCAGAGGTAAAAGAATACTTAGTTTTGATATGTTTTCTTAAACTAAAGCCTCATCTGTGTCTCACTGACGTGAACACAAACTGCCAAAAGGCTGAAAGTAATAACAGAGTATTGTGTTAACTCGCTCCAGAGCAGCCTGACAGCTATAAAAAAAAAATGGATGAAATAGATTCAGGGCTGATCATAACACACACATACAGTAAGATCCTGAGTCTGTGATCAAGAGGTTTAAATGTGTCTGAAATAAAACCTGATGATCAAATACATGACGGTTCTGTATGTGGCAGAGCACTGCTTATTTACCTAAAAGAAATAAGAAAATCCTACATTTACATCTAAAGTGAATCATTTTAATCACGTTTGAAGCGATGAAAAATCCTGAGTTTTGGTTTTCAAGAACTTCACTTTGTCCATTATTGTGGTCCATTATCAAATACCTGCAACTCTGATGGTATTCCCATCACTCTCAGCTGTTCTTACGTGCAGATGAACTTTCTTAATGCTTACACACTCAGTAACATGATTGTGAGCATGCTGATGTTAGCATGCAGCTCAAAGCACCACTGTATTTAAATTTCCATTTCAAAAACTACAAATCCTGAAGCCATGACTGGAGGCTGGTCCCAAAAGCGGCATTTCCCATAGACTGTATATAAAAGATGGACCTATCCACGATCCATGCCCCATTAGCATCAGGAGGTAGAAGTGAACATATTTGGATGAGAGGGTGAAGTTCTATTCAGCAGGTGCAAATTTATAGTTCAAAGCAGAATAGGTGTCTGTGTCTATCTTTTACATGCATTCTATGCCTGGATACTAGCAGGAGAGTCTTAGCAACACAAGAAACTGGCTTCCTATATACACCAAGCTGGCTTTAGGGTTAACTTATGACTATTTTTACAGTCTATGACCCATTAGTATTTAATGCTGTAATGCTTTATGGCATATCAAAGATGCATTAGAGATCAAACATTACAGAAATCCATGATAATGGGAGCAGAGAACAGAGTGTGAATTCTATTTTTGCCTATGAAATGATCAAAACAAAAATGCCTGCATATCTCTCCATTCATAAACTCAACATTTGCATTAAAGTGACTTATCAACAGAAACCAGCCTGGTTATGTAAGGCAGAAATGTGTGATGCAGCCAGCTAAGTGTGCTTACACGTGGAGAACAAGAGCACCGGAGCGACAGAGCGAGATCATTAATCACAGCCGAGCTGGCTACAAGCTGACTTCCTCTCATCTTCAGCAAAAAAATAAATATGAAGAAAAAAGATTTTAACTGTGCAGAATTCTCACTCGGTCCACATAACGCCTGGCTGTCTTCTCATGATGTGTGACTCTATTAAGGCTCATGATAACCTAAATTCATTATGTACTGATTTACACAGTCTCTATAAAGTCAGAAAAAAGGTTTTAACGGTGCAGCATTCTCACTCGGTCCACATCACGCCTGGCTTTCTTCTTATGATGGATAATATCTTGTGGTTGATTGGTGTTGATACTTTAATTTGGATCTTACAAATATTAAATTTAATGTTAATATGAGTCACATTGTTGCTTCATAGAGAGAAACACAGAAATAGAGTTTCTTTAGAAAAGAGACGCGAAGAGACCTGTGTCTTCAGCTTGGTTCACGCTTGTTGCTGTAACCTTTATGCAGAGCAGCCAAAGCAACATGTTGCCACACAGTGTGGCTGCAAAAATGAGGAGCTGCAGGCTCGAGTCTGTCTACAGTCTCTACAATCAATCAGTGTGGGAAGAGTCAAAGTTGGCTCTGAACACACGAGATCTCAGAAAGATGAAAGATGAGACTTTCTTCAAAGTGTGGAAAAATCTGCCATCAAGCTGCTGTTTGGACAATGTCGCTCCTTCACATTGTTGCTCAACAGTGTAAATTTTTCCTCAGTAGGATGTCAGTCTCTTTTTTGTGTGCAGCATACAAAAAGCATGCAGCATATTTAGTTTACAATGATATAAAACACAAACACTCATATTTGAGAAGCTGGAATCTGAAAATGTTTGGCAATTATTATTTAGAGTTCATATATATTCATATAATATTACAGGAAAAATCTGAAAAATAAAACAATTCTATTTTTTTTTTACTTTTTATTTTTAATTTTCTCATCCTGGGCTTCAGTAAATCGAGTGCAGACCTCATAACTCTTGCAGCATTAATCATAATGTGCAATGCTAATGCTGATATTTCTGATTTCTTTCTATTGAAGTATAAAAATATTAAATTGGAAGGAGGATAAAATGGTTTTAATAAATATAATTTTCCTCCAAGTCCAACTAACAGATATATCAGACTGTGCTTAGGTAGAAGCTCTGAATTTTACTGTTTTGCTGAGTTAACATTAGCATCAGTGTTGAGCCTGAGGAACGAGCGGCCGTTACTTTTATCTGTGTTTTTTTAAAAGGCACCAATAAAATGTGCAAAGTTGGATGGTAGAGGATGCTGCAGTTATGGTCTCATTTCATGGGCAAACTTTCAAGCTTTTTTGCTGCTATAAACATCCAAATCCATACTGTATATACAGTGTACCATGCTGTCTGCTGTTGCACCTTTGACTGGTGTCACCTGTTCCTACCAAGACCTGATTCCCACGAGGGCCCCTATGATGCACAACAAGAATCTGGCTGATTAAACATGCCGTCACCCTCAGTAGAGACTAAGCAAAAGCTAGGCAGGAGGTCCACTACATGCTAACATACGCTAAAGGCTGACTTTAGACATAGCATGAATGAAGCACCGTGACACTGCCGCAGCACCACAGAGCAGAGCAGCTTCAGCAGGATTCATTCAGATATAAGTGTGAATCAAGAGTTAATGTGGGAAACGTTTGAGCTCCTGCTAAGCAGAGACACTCTTTTTTTTAAAAAAACAACTAAAAAATAAATCTATCAACTAAATAAACCAAAAGGAAGAAAAATAACTGATGCAAAGGTCTCTGTAATTCAGATGAGCAAGGTTTTAGATTCGAGATGAAACAACACGTACAGCAGGAGAGGAGCATCATCTCAGCTGAGACTGGAGCTTTCACACCCAATGAGACATTAAAGCCCAGAGGCAAAGACCTGTCCCTGTGCTGGTGTTCCTCCTGCTGCAGCCCCCGGTATCGATTTTAGGACCTGGCCACCCCTTTCATGCTCCAGCAGCCATCCACTGCAGCAACACTAACAATTACACAATAATTACCTCCCCTGCTGCTCCTACAGAGCAGCCTTTACATGTGCTGCACAATTAGCCCTTAACCTCTGATTCCCTATTTTCTTTGCAGTGTAATAAGTTAAAACTGTATAATATAGGAGTTTATATGTGTCTGTTTTTACTTAGCTTATTGTGTGTCATTTATTTAACTTTTTTGTCCAGTACATCTGATATTGTGCACTTGATTACATCTCTTTAAGTCCATAGATGCTCAAAATGATCCAGATTTTGACCCATTAGACTTTGTTTTAGATTAACATCTAAATATGCATTTAACCAGATTCCTAACCTTTACGTTATCAACTGGAATCTTATCAATCAGCCTTTACAATTAAGAAGAATTCTACACTTCTCTTTGACCTTTTAAGGAGACCCTGGATACCTTCTTTAAAGTGAGTTCTAACTCCAACAGTCTCTCTTAACTCCGTCTCAGTCTCCTCCAGTTCCTGAGGAAAATATCTGACTCTTCAGCTGATAATGCTATAATGATGTCAGTGAGAGAGGATATCCCTAATATGGTCATCTCTATCAAGGCCCAGTTTAATCTAAAAAGGCTTTAAAAAGGTGTGTGTGTGTGTGTGTGTGTGTGTGTGTGTGTGTGTGTGTGTGTGTGTGTGTGTGTGTATTAATAGAATAGAGTAATAAGTAATAATAGTAATAGAAATGAATGACTAAATAAAAGAAAAAAAGGCAAACATTAACAAGAGTATCCTACAGAGAACTTATAGAGGCAGTTAATGCTCTTCTTGTAAAAGAAAATATGTTTGGCTCAACAGTGCATTCGGATCATGATTCTGATTGTAAAAACTACCAGACATGAAAAGAAAAAAATTAAAAAGGCTGTAAATCATGCAAAGCTACTTTAGTAAAGCCCAAGAAAGAAAATAAATGAGCAGCATATTTTCACTTGAATTCAACTGTTCTAAGTCTAAAACTGTAGAGAGATCCCATCGATCTTGACCACCTCATGCTAGTGTGTATAAAAATGTGCAGCTGGGTTGAAATTTGGAACATATTAGAAATCATAACGTTTCTCCACCTCACAACTAGTGTAAGTCGCCTATTGGACCAGGATCACTTTCCTGACTAGTGTGTAGTAAAGGAACAATAACCATTAGTGATGGGGACAGTACATACTTGGGCAGCTGCTCTCTTCAAACATCAGCAGAAATTACTTGTAAACAGAAGTGTAAACCCATGTGTTAACCCAGCGCAGTTGCAGGTAAGTACTTGTTTTGTACTTGACAGCTGTCAGCAGATGAAGCCCATAGTCCCCCTTCCACTCTGAGTCACATTTGATACCTTAAGTGCTGACAGCACATATAAGCTTCAGAAGTCCATCAATCATCACCGATTGCTGATACAAATATACAAATCTGCTGAAACAGAAACAAATGTATATGATATTTGAGTAAGAAGAGTCAACTGCAGAGATGCTCAACTGCAGCTTTAAATCTGCCTAAAACTGACTTTATTATGCTGCAGCTGTAACAAAAGCGATTTTCCTTAAACACAAAGGATTAAAGCCAGTTAATGCCAAACTATATAAGGCTGCATACGTATGCAAACGTCAACAAAGCAGCATAAGAACATAAAAGGAGATCGTCTTCCTTCCCGTTGCATCTTTACTCTCCATCAGCCTCTCACATCACAGCAGCTAACAGCAGCATCTCCTGTGCAGGTTGTATAAGAGGGCACGCCCACCATATGCCACCACAACACCTACAGATGGGAGCGCAGAGACTTGCAGCATCTAATCACGCCTCCGCTCAAGCAGTTCCCAGGACATGATAGAAATATGCCTCACTCAACCCATTCACCTGGCCTAGATATTATCAACAAATATTATGCAACACTGATAAGTGCAGCAACTAATGACACAGATAAATTATTAAAAGTTATGGGAGTACACTGAACACTTACAGATGTAGTTAAAGACATTTTTTTATCATAGTAATGTTACCTTTGGCAAAGCTCTGGCAAGCTACAGGTGTTTTCAAACCTTTAGTGACTTTCACAACACATCTGTAAAATATACAGCGTGTCCAAATTTTTGACTGGTACACAAAAATGTCTCAATTTAAGTGAGACAGCTCCAACCAGAGACTCCATCATCCTACTGGGAGACTTCAATGCTAACGTGGGCAATGACAGTGAGACCAGTGAGACCAGTGAGACCTAGAGAACTGATTGGGAGGAGCAGCCCGCCTGATCTGAACCCAAATGGTGTTTTGTTATTGGACTTCTGTGCCCCGGATAAGCAGAAGAAAATGGTGGATGGATGGATGGATGGATGGATGGATGGATGGATGGATGGATGGATGGATGGATGGATATTTTATAGAGAATCCTCGATTTATTAGTAAGATATTTTTTAAGGGTTTCTTCACTTTTTTATAGCCTTTTTATATGGGTATCTAAGATATTTTATACACATTTTAGAGCCAAAGTTTAAACAGAGGATAAAACCCACATGGCTACATTTGGTCTACTTTACTTTAAATGTTAATTTGATCTAATTGTGAGAAGATAATGTTTTAAAGCCTTGACTGAAACTTCAATCTGAATAAAATTTGTATTTTTGTTATTCAGGGAAAATAAAAGCGTTTAACGCTTAGTCTGAGTGGTAACCTACACTATCGCCGTTTCTCTCTCAGACTGGGAACACAAACTGTGTGCGCCCAGTCGGAGGCCCCATCCCATTCAGCTCAGCATGCTCTATCCCATCAGCACCGGCAGCAGTCAAGGATTATTGGGCACACTGAGGCTCAAATCCCATCAGGAGTAGGGAAAAGCATGTGTGAGCCAGGAGGAGCAGAGTATGTGGTAGACTGAAAAGTCAGCACGAGTTCACTAAAAGTCTCTGTTGGCGTTTTGAATTCTGACATCACTGAAATAAAGATGGAGCATATTATGTGAAACAGATATTTTCTCTAGAACCTGACTGGCAGTTTGTTTGTGCCACATGCTGGTCTGAAACCAGCTGGATCAGATTTTCTTGGCACTGGCTGTTGCAGCCATGTTGTTATGCAGTTTTTAAAAGTGGTCTTGCAGATAGCCATACGGATGCTGGGGATCCACAGACATCTGCTTTATTCGCTAATGATCCACTGAAGAAGCTTAGCTAAACATTTCAGCAGCCTGTGCACATCTGTACACACCTTTAGTTTGACACACACACACACACACACTGACCTGCATCTCCTTGTCTCCATATTTGGATGGGTGCTTGCTGCCCTGGCTCTTCCGGCGCAGTTTCTTTAGCTCTGCCTGGCACTTCTCCAAACTCTCCCCTTTGCTCTTGTGCTCCATCTGGTACTTCTTCAGTGCAGCCTGGTGAGGGCAGCACAAAGTCAGCAGGGGCACAGCAGTCCACAGAGGATGTTTCACACTGACAGAGGCAGACATTCATTTCAGACTCTGCTGACAAGTGGTCAGCTTCTGTATTACTGCCTAATGGGGCAGAACAGAGACAGGAAAACTGAAAGAGGACGTTTCCTTATGTTTCTCTCTCTATAGTGCAGAAGCCAAAAACACTAGCACCAATACTAGTATGTGCATGTCCAGAGCATGTACCATGTAAGGAACATGCAAATCAAATTAAGATATTCATATGCATTCATCCAAGAATGCTAATAAATTCTTTATCTAGTATTCTATGTTTTGGGGGTTGATTTCAAACTACTGATCACACTATATGAATTCTTTGATTTAATTTCGTCCACTTCGTACAAAAACTTCAAACTTGTACAAAACTCATTTTCACTGAATTACTCACAGGACAGAATAAAATGTTGTTTATGTAACCTGCTGCAACAGTTTGGACAAAAGCTGGTGGGAAATTAAGGAGTTGATTTTGTCTCCAAGCCTATGATTTAATGAGAATGTGGTTCATACAGTATTCCACATAAATTCACTACCACAAGAGGTCCAACGGGATCTTTTATTCCAGCTCGTGGTGGGACAGGTGTCCTGTTACATAATGAATCTGAATATTATGCTACCAGTATCTCCTCAAGCAGTAATTCTTATCGCGAGTGCAGAATCTTTTTTCCATGAAATGTATTCCAGCTTCTAGTCTCAGGTAGAAAGAACTAAAAGAATCCTTGTTACAGACATTTAGAGATAAATGAATCTGACTGAATCAAGTGATGGCTGTCTGAATAGAAGCTGCTCTAGTATGTTTTTCTGAAAAGCTATCTGCATTATTTTACCAGATATGTTCATTTTATTAGTAACATGCTGGAAAACAATCTTATCTTAGCTCTACTCTGGTCTCCAAAGCAGGTCTGAATGTGTCTGCCAGCAGCTTTAAAAAAGTGTTGAGACTGAACTGCAAATGTATCATAAAACCACAATAATGAGCTAAAGGAGGCTGAAGGCCCCTTAAGGATCATTCTCCTTGTCACTTTAACCAACCCCTTAAACACCAATATATGAAACAAGCATTAGTTTACTAAGACAGTTGCACTCTTTGCTTCTATTGTTCATAAAAAAGGAACTCTCACATTCAGGTAGCGTGCATCCAGTTCCACCTTCTTCTCCAGCTCTGTAAGCAGCTCATTGTGGAAAGACTTCAGCTGCAAGATACACAGAAAAGCCTCAAAAACAATGCAACAAACAACAAATTACACAGAAACCTCCAGCAGTCACTTGATTATTTTCTAAAAGGAATGAAATTCATGTTTTAATGCTGGGGTATGAGAACGCCTCGAAGGGCGTGATGACACAAATGATTAAAGGAGGATGTGAGGATCAACTGAGAGAACACAGGACAAATTACATGTTTATATGCAGTATAGACTGCATTCTTCAACATGCATATAATAGATTATAAATTACTTTTTCCTTCCTCCTCATCAAGATACAACTGTTCTTATAACAGAAGTTATATTTTTCTTGCTGTAGAGCTGAATGAAATATTTGCATATCCTCATTTCTAATCTGAATTTTGTACCAAAAAATGGCATCATTGCTTTGAATCTTTGACACCCATTATCCAAAAGATCAAAGACTTCAAAATACCCTTTAACACAATGTGCAGAAACATTAAAGCTAGGCTGCTCCTCACTATTTCTCTTTGGTTCCTTCTAATGTTGCCACAATTGGCCAATTTACCCTTTATGGATTCAAATAAAGACCTTTTGGAGAATTAAAATGAGAATATTTTCAGTCTGTAATGGCTATAATTTCCATATCAGAGTATCAGCAAACAAACCATATTTAAATAAAGTGAGCTGCTGCCATTCGAAACTGGAATTACACTAAGAGCTCCTCGTTTACAGTAGGAAGCGCATCATGCTGGGTATTAAATATTAAACTATATCATGTGACTCCAAAGCAACAAGCCCACAAGCCGTCTGGTTCGCAGCTCGTGGCTTAAGAAGTGCTGATTTTAGCAACACCACCACCACCACCACATGCTCACCATCTCTTCAAGCTGGATCTGGATCTGTCTGTGCACTTCAGCCATCTGAAAGAGCACATCCCCTGCAGAGAGAAGACAAAGAAAGACGATAAACAAAAAGAGAAGGGAGGGGAGGGAGGGAGGAAAAAAAAGAAAAAGATAGTCATATTAAATCTTTCCAAAGTCTATGAGAGCGACATTCATCGTGCAAAAAAAGAGAGACCATGCAGCTGTGCAGAACAGATGAGAGACAGGTGGACAGCGTCCGGGGGAGAGGACGACGCAAAGGACAAGATGAGACATGATATCGACAAAGCAGACAAAACACAGAACAGTGACAAAAACTAAGAGAACACTACAGAAATATGCACCAGTGAATGAAAAATTTAAATAAAAAAGAGTAAGTCAAGAAACCTACTGATGTTTGAAACCAAGCTACTGTAAATTATGTGGTTTTCCCTCTTACCAGCTCTACTGCTAACAAACACACAGGAACAACATGGCAAAAGAAAATCTTTGGTACTCCATCCTTGCAATAAGACATGTTTTACTGCAACATAACAGGGGGAACACAAAAAAGCAGACCCCAGAAAGGAATCAAAAGCTAAAAATACAAAATAAAATAATAAATAAAAGTAGAAAATAAAGGATGATTCATGCAGCCAAGGAGGTGTGCATTGTTTTAAGATACCTACATGCTGCCTCTTCTGAATACGTAATGCAGTGTAAAAAAAAAAGGAACACAAAGATCTAGTTTGAGCAAAGAACAGAGGGATAGAGACCTGAGGAGACAGTGACAGATCAAAGTACCCCAGGAAAAAATGAGACACACAACAAGATCTCACACAGAAACACACTCAGACCCTCCCCGTACTTACACACCAGCTCTGAGCGTTCACACAGATCCTGGACTTTACATGCAGATGTTCAGATCAATTACAAACTGTGGGATTATTGAACATGTTTGTACTGTAAACTGTACATTATTGTGGTCACGACAAAATTTACTTTAAAAAAAATGTTTGTGTCAGCTTTTTGTTTGTCAAAGAAATATCGATCCATGTAAGAAAACATCAAACAGGGATAAACTGATATGATGGCCAAATACTGGCATTGCTTTGGAGAGAATTTAAAGATTGTTCAAACATAACTTATCCAATATTTTTTTATCAGCATCCAAACAGTATTTAAACATCGATATGAGCCCAGATCAGTGCGTCCATATTTGCATATTTTGTAAATTCTCAAATTTCAATCTCTGCCTCAAAAATCCAGAGTCAGTGCAGCACTACAGCCAGAGTAATTAAAGTATACTTTACCACTAAAGCTAACTGTCTATTCAATTAAATACTACTAATATTAAGTAACCTATCTGGGAATTACTGCACAACTATTAATAACATGTATGAATGAAAGGAAACCAAACAGGCAACTCAACGCTCTAAAGATATCTATAAAACATCTTAGAAAACATCCTGTAAATGTACTGCAGTTTCTTATCTACCATAATATATGGAAATACAGAAGGGTTTTCTCAGTTAATATTAAGACTAATAATAATAATAATAATAACAATAACAATAATAATAATAAACTGAGAAAAGCAACCTTAGTATGTTTATGAAAATGCTTAAGTTGAAGTACATCTTCCAGCAGCACATTTATTCTAAATGAACCCACTAATATTTATTACTGTCACTCATCTGCCTCTCGCATTCTGCACGCTGACATTAGTGTATACCGCCGCAGTGCTGACTAGCCGGGAGTCTGTATGTGGGTGTGGACCCATGGATAGTGGACAGTCACAGGGGACAGAGTGGGCTGCATGAACAGGATTAATGGGCTTAATGGAAGTGCTGTGGTCATGCAGATGAGATGGAGCGGATTTAGGAAAGGTCGGAGCAGGAGGAGGAGGGTGGCAGAGGTGCGAGGAAATTAAGTTCATATTTACTTTTAGGGACTAAAATCCACTTCTGAGGTTCTGCTACAGTATTTTAGATAGAACTTTTTAATAATAACAGAAGTCTGTTTTTCTACTGAAGTCTCTTTAAATTGACCCGTCTTCCTTTTTCTTGCCTTCATTCTTTTCTATTCTCTTCCATTCTTCTTTGCAGCAGCTTGTGTCTCAGTCACAGAATAAAACAAGAACATTTTAATTTTAATTAATATTAGAATTATAAAACATACCAAATCTATACTTTCTGCTTTTTGGCAACATACTTGCCCTACTGAAGGTTTGAATTAGCTATCTGAGGCATGCAGCACATCTCTCTTGGAAATTTACTGCCAGCAGTTGCCCAGTAGAAGATTTGAACTTGCGTGAGATCTTCCTGGCTGCCCTTTAACCTCACTGTGTGTTAATCAGATGTCACATTATTATTATTATTATTATTATTATTATTATTATTATTTTAAACAGGAAAAAATAAAGATGCCACTCACGAGGGAAATCTAACTCATGCACACAGAACTCAAATAGTCTCTAGTAGAATAGTGCTTCTCATCCAGCACAGCATCTTACTTTAAAGCCATCTCCTCATCAAAGGAAAGGCTGTAACACTGTGGAAGTGTCTGACAGCAGCTGAACAGGGCATTAGGGCCAGTGAGGCACTTAAATGCAATGATGTGTACTTTCAAACTCTCCTTTGATTCTTGGAGGGCACCCAACGCACATGCCCATCCCATCCATTAATAAGCAGCCAGTGGCCGTCGACAAGCAGTAGCGACCGGGCTGAACTCGAGCACCTCTGTCACACATACAGCGGTACCTCTAGATTCCTGATTCCTCAGATTCCTGGAGATGTTTCAACTTCCTTGTACAATTATTTCAATGATACCTCTGAATATATTCAGAATTTATTTCCATACGTTAGCAGAAATTGTCCAAATAGAGAGAACTAAGCAGTGAGTTAAATCAGACCCACTTCCTTTCTCTTAAATCTGAGGTAACACACGGACATTAGTTCTCATACTTGCTCCCTCACTGTCTATAAAAAGCCTCTGAGCTGGTAATAAAATACAGCGGTAAGATAATATCAGTTAGAACTTTACACTAAAATAAAGCCCAGATTGTTTCTGGTTTTGTGAATACATGCGTTTATCTACAGACTAATTAATGAGGAGTCTGACTTTTCTCTCTAGTTCTCCTCCCCTTGCAGGTCAGAGTTCAGTCTCCAGATCAGCATATTGAGAACCTCCGTGTCTCCTTAAACTTCAGAGGAGCAGATGGTGACTGAAAGGTCACTCTGCCACCAGCTGCTGAAGCCTTTAAAAAAAAAGAATGCTAGTTTGATCTTTTAAGTGCAAGATGGATCTTTGTTGTTTTAAATGGTTGTTCCAGCTCTATCAGCTGTGAAAGCAAAGCTGTCACCAAAGTAACTGCAGCATGTGCCAAAAACTGCACTTCCTCTAATGACCACTTAAGGGTGCCTCCAAAAGTGAGTGAATCCCCATAGACTGCCATGTTCAAATAGCTAAACTGAAGGAGGAGATTGGAAGGTGTCTCATGACCCATCTGCCAAAGTTCAATGCTATTAACCCATGGAAATAAGGCCCAAAATAACCCAAGTTTTAATAAAGCTGTAACTCCACAAAGAAAAACAGCCAACAGGTCTCATAGTGCTGGTCTGTGACTTTGACCTGCAGGCTTTTATCATCTGGAAAATCCCCAAATTCCTGGATGTTCTTGTTTAATTGCACCCATCTAATCCAAAATCTCTCCACCTTGCATTGTGAAATATCGGACTTCTACCCACCAGAAGTAAGCCGCTTACTGTTAATCAGAGCAGATCCCAACATCTGAGGCTTAAAGGGTAGGAAAGCGCATTGTTGTCAGCAGTCAGTACACGCAGGTCCAGATCAATTAAAGATTAAATGCACAATTGCTGCTTTTGTTCACAAAATGTTCTCACCAACCAAGATTCAAGAAGGCTGCAGCTCCCAGTTAGTCACACTATCTTTCTCCCAGGATGGCACGGTTCTTTCATGCTATTCACAAGCTTTTAATTAAAAAAATAAACCTCACCTGGCTATCATTGTTTTTCTAATACTCAATACTAATCAATTAAGTGAGATTGAGAGGTTTCCAGCACATGTGAGAAGTAAAGAAGCTCTCATCTTAGATGGGCTGAGAAATAATGACTCATGTATAAATGCTGAGAAACCAAATGTGGAGTAAAGTTCACAGTTCACTCAACACTCCCATGATTCAGCTGCCAAAGCACTCTGTCAAGGGACCCGTGTACAGTTAGACTGCAGGGTGGGAATGAGCCCATCATTCATTTGGGCAACCAAAGGGCAGAAATAACATGTGGTTTTATTACTCCAGCTGCTTCTCCATGCAGCTCCTGGAGGTGAGGAGGAAAGAGTGAGCCACAGTTAATGGCCATATGAAGGAAAGTGTTTTATGTAGTGAGCATCACTGCAGGGACCATATTATAGAAGCCTGAAAGTAAACAAGCAGCTCTAATTCTCCAGAAAGCTGCAGGGAAGGGAGAACAAGGCAATGCAGGGAGCTGTATCCTCCACACTGCTGCATGATTGACACAGTTATTGTTGTGCTCTTCTGCGTCTTTAATTCTGTTAAACATTGGCTGCATCCAGGTGCATGCAAACACCCCCGAGAACAAATTTCCCCAGAAGAAGTAACAATGCCTGATTTAGCATTCAGATTTCAAGCATCTACTTGACAACACATTACAAGTTTCTGTTGTAGTTGCAATTAATCAGCATAACATTTTGTGCATTATCTGTGCTCCACCTATAATCCTCCGCTGCACTGGCAGTAAAACCGCAGCTGAAATGCTAAAAGCTGCCACCATGTTTCTTCTTATGAATTTCAATAAGGGCACAAATCCTGGTGACACAAGTGTAAACACGTCATGTTAGATCTGCACTGTTTGACATCTTCCACAGTTTATTGGAAAGAAAAATGAATCTTTTAAAAACAACCAGGCTGCGGTAGATCGATAGGAATGACTGGCTATACATAATCATTACATGGTGGCTGATGGGGTGTAAAATGAAGAGCGATCATCTGTGACAGAAGATGCAAGCTGACGCTAAGATGGAGGGACAGAGGGATGGATGGACGGAGGCATGAATGGACATAAAAACCTAACAGCTTTTTTATGCTTTGACTAACACACACAGACCTGGCAGGTCAAGACCGTTCTTGGCATCTTAAATCCTCACCACCTCTCAGAGGGAAATCTACAACTAAATAAAAAGAAGAATTTCTGTGCTGTCCTGAGCTCTCTTCCAAGATGTCTCAACCCCCATTCACACCTTTGTTCCAGTGACCTCAATAGGCCACATGAAACAATGGAGCGAAGTTCTAAATTGGTTTCAACTGAAACCACTGATTGAATGACCCACACCTCCTTTCACACCTTGGCACATATGTTTACGCACATGAACAATAGAGGGTCATAACCACCTCCAAGGGACTACGCCCGCAGGGGTTTAACTACCTGGGTCTCTCCACCATTTGGCTGAGAACTGAAGAAGCCTTTCGGATGAGAGGTGAAACGTCTTCAAGAAACAAAAAGAAGTCCAGTCGCCTTTTTCAAGCTCCAGAGACAAGAATTTCTGTAAATGATCCATCACTCAGTCTGTCCCTATCACTGAGTTAGCACACTGAGGCACAGGAGGCCGTCTAAATCAGGATGCAATGTGGATTTCAAGCTTACAAACATCAATTCTTCCACTAAATGGGGCCTTGTTTTAAAATGCATGACAGATGAGAATTCATTGACAGCTTCACGCTACAGCTCGGTGACAATAAGTTAATAATGAGCTGACAAGCACTAGTGTGCTCAGTTTTGACATGGATAAACATTCAAAAACAGAAGATCCCAGGAAGAGACGGGAATCAAACGCCTAACAACAACTCCAGAGTATCTGTCTCAGATCAGAGTCTCAATACTTCACTTTATCATCAGCATCATTAAATCACCGTTCAGCCGACTACCCACATCAAGGACAACGCGACAGCTCAAGGACATTTTATGGTCCATTGCATTATTAAAGCCACAGTCCCACCCCATTAGAGTCATTTGCTAAATTAATCACTCGCTGATCTCTTTTTTGTCAGCTGACTGGCATCCAGCTTACTGTTGACAGTGTGTTTTAAAGTGCTGATGGATTGCAGTGGGTTGTAGAAATGAATGGCAGGTGGAGGTGATGGTGCTCAGGCCTGTGTGCTCTCTTAGCAGCTCGGTTTTGATTTGCCCAGAGACTGTGTGGAAGCTGCTAATGAGCTGGGAGCGCATCACTTCCTGTCTGGCCTTGCTCTTTCTTCTGTGTCTCTCTCTTCATTATGTGCCTCTTGTTTCTTCCTCTGTTTCTCTGCATTCTCCCTCCCTCCCTCGCTGCCTGCCCAGGGTGACCTGAGGACAGGAACAGTAAGGGAAAGCTAAGCTGGCAGCGCAGCACTGCTCTGAAGGACAGTTTGTTACCCCATCACAGATTAGTCCCTTGGGTCTGATCATTAAAGGAGTGCGTGACCCAGATCAGAGTTAAAATACATGAGCAGATAGAGAAAAATAAAATTGGATCTTAGTGGGATGCTGCATGCTGTGGTTTGTCTTCTGGTGGGTTTCAGGGTTTAGTCTCTGTAGGACTAACTGTCCCTCTAATGTATTCAGCAGATGAAACAATCAGGAGCCTCCTGACCGACAAAACATGTACATTTTTTAATGCTGGTAATTCAGGATACTTTAATGCATTTGTGCAACAGCAGTAGCATCTAAAGGACAACTGAAGGACAGCACAGACACCCCGGGATGAATGCAGTTCCTTCATTACGCACTAAGATCTTCAGGAAAGAACACTTACAATCCTGCACAGGAAGACAAAAAGTGTCTTTGCTTCTACATAAACACAAACACTGACCTAACAGATTTGTCAGCCTGCACTGTGACAGCACATCAGTGGTCCCTAATTGTTCCAATTAGGAGTAAACTCCATAATATCCTTTTGTTCTGACTTTGCACACAGACCTGTCATCAGAGGATGATTCAAAATGCTGCAATCAATGTTTTTAAAGTTGTACACGATCGTTCCCAGTCTGTACCGTGAGCTGTTGAGGTGACAAGGCCAGGAAAAAGGATTTGGAAAGAGTGATTGAAAGAGTGCTCTCACTGCATTTTGCTCTCCATGCAGAATGAGTGCTGGCTGAATTCAGATTGGAGCTGAAGCTCAGGGGAAATTCAGTCTGTGCCAGCTCAGAAAAATGAGGGTTACACTGGGGTCAACTTTTTTTTTTCTTAAGCTCAAGCAGGACACATTTGGAGGGACAGCAGTCATGAATATTAAGGAGGAGTTTCCCTAAGAGATGGTCAGTGACACAGCAGCATCGCCTAGAGTGTCACAAATGATGTTTTCATGTCCGTATTTATGAGCCTTTATTATTACTTTCATCTCATTCTCTTTACCTCTGCTTCAAAGAGCTCATATTTCTGCTGCTGCCATCCAGCTGTGCAGCGTGAAAGGCGACTCAAACCACTTCCCTCTGAAACAGGAGGTCATTATTTTGGAGACAAATGAAGGGAAAATTATACAGTAACATTTGCTGAGGAATATTGAACCACGGGAAGGAATTTTGTGTCTTTCTGACCCGTCAGAATTACGTTCTCCCCCATCGTCGCCTCATTGAGTCACTGATTGCATCCAGGCCTTGTTCCCATTAGTGGAAGTATGCGATCCTTTAACAGCATGTCAGATGAAGGGGAGAAATATGCCTTAAAGGCCAACACACTACTCCAAATCGTGTTGCAATGAATTAATCAACCAAAGGGTAATTGTTTCCTGGACCTTAAATTTGGCCATCTAAATTAACCTGAAATTGATTTAATGAGATGGATGTTATGCTACAGTGTGCTCAGCCTACGGCAATGACAAGACATGAAATAGATCATACTGTGATGAATAGGAACCAAATGAGAGTATATGTGGATATACGATGATAATTTGTTCACAGGCATCACTAATAAGAACTATAGCAGTGAGCTGATAGTAGCTGGAGTTCTGTTGGAAGCTGCTCAGGAATCACAACAGAATTAAACAGCAGTTAATGTGAATATGAATGATTGCACAGACAAATATAAAAATCTAACATATTCTAACATGCAGTCGCCTCAAGGTGCTTAATGAGGACGTCAGAGGTGAGAAAGGGCTGGAACTTCTCATAATCCATATTTATCTCCTTCACAGGAGGTACAGAGGAAGAGCTGATTTATAGGAAAAAAATCAAAGAGCTTTAGAAAATAATTTTAGCTGCATGAGGTAATCTAAATGTTAAAAATAAGGATTGGATTGGAAATTCATCTGACTGACACGATAACTGCATCCCTGGTTTTTGAGGACGATGTGGTTCTGTTGGCTTCATCAGAATGTGACCGTGAGAACGTGCTGGAGCAGTTTGCAGGAGTGTGAAACAGCCAAGATACAAATCACCACCTTAAAGTCTGAGGCCAAGACTGGAAACAGCTGGACCGGGGGAAGAGTTCTTACCCCTCATCGAGGAAGTTCAGTTATCTCAGGATCTGGAAAGGTGGAGCACGGGACGGACCGGCAGATTGGGGCGGTGTGGCAGTAATGAACATTCTACCAGATGATCCAACACTCACCTGTGAAGCTACATTTCTGCCACTGGCCTTAGAGAGAAGGTGAGGAGCTTCGGACATCCAGAAGGAGCTTGGAGCTGCTGCTCCTTCATGTCCAGGGGAGCCGGCATGCCCGACTGGGTGGAGACCATGGGGCAGACCCAGAATTAGATGGAGAGATTATGTCTCATGTGAAAATCTCCCGATCTGTTGCTGGGAAAGGATGTTTTGAATACAGTGCTTAACCTGCTGCGACCACAGCCAGATGAAGCAGAAGATAATGGAGGGATAGCTTTAATGAGGGGTTACCATTTTAATCCTGAATCATTTTTCTGACATATTTTATGTAATCCTGCCTGTCTAAGACACACTTGAAAAATCCCAGTGATGATGAAAATCTTTCATTGAATTTTAATGGCAGAGATGCATAAACTGAATAAAACGCAGGTTTGGATCTTTACTGATTTGAAATCAGCTGTATTGCAGGAAACATGAAGCAAAGCCAAATAGATGCTTTTCTTCACGCTTGCAGCAGGTTGTGTGTCCCAGAGCCGAGAGCTGAGCGAATGCAGCCCCTGCCTAACACTGCATCTGAATGGCAGAGCCCTTATATGGACAAAAGGGGAACCGGAACTGCAGGAGCCTCCTATTTTTCCCTCACAACCATGCCCATATTTAGTATACGGAAGAAAGACAATGTCATTTTCATCCATACCGACATCACCGGCAAACCATGTTTGGGCTGCGGCTCGAGCGGCGTACTCCGTCTCTCCTCCTCCTTCAGAGCGCTTCATTTCATCTATTTTTAGAAGTGTGTGCAGAGTCGGCGTGTTCTCCCAGGACTGCCTGAGCTCCCACATCAAAGCGGGGGCGTTCGCAGACACAGAGCATAGTGAAAGCGGAGAGGATGAGTGGGATGACACTCTGCTCTGCAGCCATGGAGTATCTCGTCTCTCCTCTCAGCGAGTCAGAGCAGTTCTTCAAACTCTGACAGCATCGTGTAAATTAAGAAGAACTGAATGAAACATAGTCATGCATCATTTCCTCTTCCTGTGCCAGGTTCTTATGTGTTGTTTAGCAATCTGTACATATGATACCAAATGAGTGTCCCCATGAGTGTGTCAGCTTATTTTAGGCAGCAGGAGTGGATAATAATCATGTAATGTTAGTCAGTTTGATTATGGCCTGTGAGGCATGTGAGGGTGTATGCTCGTACAATAAGTCTATTTATGAGTATGTGTTTGTGTGTCGGCAGTCTGCTATTAAACTGTTCCCATGTCTCTGCAGCTGCTTCTGAAGTGTTAGAGTTTAAACCAGCCGCTGTGAGAGAACACCATGATGAACATCTCTGTGTTACAGCTTCGTTTGCCGCATTCATGTAACTCTGTTATTGATCACTGGAGCTGAAAATTGAGGTCAAAAACAGGTCTGACTAAGCTTTTGTTATGAAACGTGCATTAGAGCTCATTAAAGTTTTGTAACGGCTATTCATGGATAAAGTCTGGATTAGTTCAGTTACTCAGACTAGAGCCAGTCTTCCCCTGATCCGAAGCTCAAAGTTTTACTGGAACCCATCAGTGTGTGAGTATCCATATATTAGATATGAACTGCTGCATGCAGAGGATAAACACCTTGTATGAATGGCTAAATGTGGTTTGTACACAAAAGCCATTTTTTAACGCCTGTCAGCAGAAATCCAGACCTAACTCAACATTTTTGGCCTGTGCTTTAGCTTATGAGCTAAGATATGTGTAAATACACACACAATTAACTGTCACAGCAAGATGACAGATATTTCAAGGTGTTCATTATTGAATGGCAGTGACAGGATCTGCAGCAGAACAGCACCCATCCAGAAGTTTCAGTTAGGAACAAGTTCCTCAGAGTCCACCACACGTGTGTCAGGCTGTCCTTATTCCCCAGGTGTAAAAAAACGCTGCACAGAGTCCTCGAGCAACTAATAGTGTTGGTTAGAAGGTGGTGCCACTCATGGTAATGTGCAGGGTGCCTTTCCTATCCTCTCACTAAACAAGTCATTTTAAACCAAACTGAGTGGTTTTTATGGCCAAAATCAGCACTTACCTGTGACTTAGCCCACCTCCACCCTTTCAACCGGACTACATTAGGACAGTTATCTACAGGTGACCAATAATGCAGAGGTGCCACCACATCTGACAACATGGCATCATGTTACAGGTATGTTCACTATTTACAGTGCAAGACAAAACTGCCAGATTCCTAACTCAACTCAGCTTAATTCACAATCCCATTAAAACGTCAGAGACTCCATAAACAGCACTTATTGTAACCTGTTTAATAATCTCTAATATGTTTATGCCATCTTGCATTTAAGAGGAGCAGCAGTGATCCATTTAATCTGGATAAGATCAGAGATGCTAACGTGAGCCAGTTTATCAGCCCAGTGCTTTTCACTTTCACCATCAAGGTCAATGCCTCAGCTCTACTCCTCCTTATTCCACCCCGTCACATGCAGCTCTGCATCCCTGCTCAGATTAGCTGCTGTTCATCTTAATGTACTGTGATTAATGACATTGTTTCACAGAGTATAGTTGGAGGTGGCAGAGCCTTTTCGGCCCTGTTATATTTTCAGCTCCACGGTGCCAACACATTTTCTCCTCAACAAAACCCAATTAAAGGAACAATTACGAGCTGGACGATTTTACAAATCTGCCTTCATTCCTCATTAATTATGAAGTGTGAGGTAAAGGCCCGGATGAGTGATTATCCCTGACAAACACACAAACTCACAGATTTGCTTATCTGAGACTCGGTGCTTGTGGCTCTGGTCACAGCTGCAGACACGTGCCAGCTGAGGAATTTCAGGTCGGTCACACACACAAAACCAAATGCACAATCCGTGTTATCTGCTAATTAATAAGCTGGAAGGCTTGGGAGTTTTTCCACATTATGCAGCAACAATGGTGCTCAGTGTTTTCTGGCTTCTTCTGGAGCAAAACAGAAACACTGACTTATACTGACCGTCTCTATAGCCTCTCATTATACAGCAACAGGCAGAGTGAGGCTGTCTGCTTTATAACATCATCTCTTCCTATGGGACACACTGTTATCTATGGATTAGCTGGCAGAATTTCTTCATAGGTTCCAGACTTCATACCAAGAAACTGACAGAAAATCCACAAAATTCTTCTGTTTTTGGTGATTTAATGAAGCCATGAGGCTCAACGCAAGTAATGGAATATGTAAAGCAATAAGCATCATTAGACCGACTCCCCCTTGAGTCTGCACAGACCACAGCCTCTCTGAACACTGCCGATACGCAGAGACGCCATCAATCCATTCTGCTCAGCCTAGTCTGTCATTTCACTGGAGGCAGAGCGAGGTTCTGCTGAGTCACGGTTCGGCTGCCAGAGAAAAAAATCCAAAAAGAAACAAACATGCAGACAAAAGACTACACAAGCAAACAGAAGGCAACAAAGCTGATGGAAATGGGAATGCAGAGATGGATGATGGGATATCCTGTGAAGGAGTTTGCACACAAAGTCAACAATTTTATTTACATTTTACATGCATTTTATTTAATTCATCGCTAAAGCACAAAGAGCAATCATGTACTGCATGTTTGCAGTTATAATGGTTACAAAACACTTTGACAGACATGTTGGGAGTAATAAAATATTCTCAGTGTGCAAAGGCCTTCCCTCTCACTTTTAATGTTAATCACAGGCTTGTATGTTTAAAGCAGGGCTCTTCACATCCAGGCCTCGAGAGCCCCTGTCCTGCAGGTTTAAGATGTGTCTCTGCTTCAACACACCTGAGTCAAATATAAAAGTCATTAGCAGGACTCTGGAGAACTTGACTGCATACTGAGGAGGTAATTCAGCCATTTG